>CM076570.1:1179676982-1179892893 GCA_034641835.2 Pinus albicaulis
GGTTTTAAGGAATCATATCCATCATATCCATGTGCATAGGCATTATTTTCCCAAAATAAGGTTTGTCTATGTGTGAGAAAGTAATCCTCCAAAGCTTGGCATTTCACTTTATATGTTAATATTAGAAGGAATGTTTGAACATTCAAGTCGTAATCATTTACAAAACCACCTGAAAGTCTCTAGTGTAATCATCACAAGATATACTTAAGTTGAGGATAAATTGATCATGATCATTGAAGTCCTTACTTAATGCATGCCTGAAATTCTACTATTTCATTGATAACCAAATATTTATATTGCAAATGTGAAACAACTTTGGATAGTGATACCCTAGAGCCATAAATAGACATACTATTTGTATTAGTATTCATATTGGTTTATGTTGTGGCTCATGCCTCCTTGTAATGTAGCATCGCAGGTCTTTTCTTAAACCACTAAGGGGGGACCACCAATTCAAAAGGAATAAAGACACAGTGGTCTACATACAAGAGGGCCCTCGACCATATGTGTATTTGGTCACTTCTTCTCATGAGGTTGGTGTGTGTGCACATGGATAAACCAATCCAGGTTTTTTTTTAAAGCATCGCCCCAAATGATGAAAGGAGCACCGCCTAACTGGGCCTCACATGAAAATTTGGAAAGCACCAAGAAATTAGTCACTAAGAAGGATTAGGTAAGGGTGAACATGTGATACTATGAAAAACAAAACACTTGAGTCTTCCAGCCTTTTAATGCAGTTGCAGAAGTAAAGGCTAAAGCAGAGGAAAATGCATCAGTGATTTATGTACCAATGCCATTTGTTTTTGCAACTATTTTGGAAGCAATGAATGCAAAAATATACTTGTTTTTCTACATTAAGGAGGGCATTACCTGACATGGTATGGTATGTGTAAAGAAAACTTTAAATGAGAAATCGAAGACTCGACTTATCGGGTCAAATTTTCAAGCCTGGTGAGTGAAAAATTGATCTTTATATGGAGTGGCCTTGGCTACATATTAAGTCGAAGCATGAAATCCAACGACATGGTGAGAAGGAACCACTTAGGAAGAATACTTATTTAAATAATAAATATTGGCTTCAGGGCTTGGTGGGTGTTTAATTAAAGTGGCTCATGCTTGGAGTTTTGGCTTTATTGGCCAAACATGTGAGGATCATCACAATTGCATCCAAAGGTCGCATTTAAAGAAATATTGGTCAAAATATCAGTGGTCACCACAACACGAATGTGCACTCCAAAGTAGAGCATAAAAATCAAATGGTAAAGGGAGTTAACGAGTTCTAATCATTACGAGAGAGAGAGAGAGGATGAGTTGCGCTTTTCTTTTGGGTGATATGAACATTTATATACAAGTCAGATGCCATGGGAATATGGAACGTATGTATGTATATTATTAACATCCCATAACAAGGACCTTTTAATGATGGCAATGCGTTATTAGGGTGCAAGTGAAGCCACAGATCAATGAAGACGTTAATAAAAACGATCTTCTGGGAGTCGACGTTGGCTTCTAAAATACAATGATAAGGCTCCAAAAGGATTGCATATGTGTTAGCACTAACGTCCACCTAGGTGAAACGCAAGTCTGTTTGGATGCTTATAATGCTTAGAACGCTAAGGTATCTACAAGGATAGACTTTTCACTGTTAAAAATCCTAGCAAGTTGCATTCCTTTGGTGATTTGGGTGCGAAAGTAGTGGCAGTGGAAGAAACTCACAAAATCAAGAAAACCCAAACAGAAACCAAGAAAGAAGCATAATAAACAACTGCAATATTTTTTTTACCTCTTCCAATAGATATTGATCTGGATTTATGTAGGAACACAACAGAATACGCATATAACCATAAATACAAAGATGCAGCAGAAATAACACTTCATTTCATTAACATCAAAGAAATGAAATTTTCTTACAGACAGAATGGAAATAAACTAGCTAGGGTGCTGGTAGCGAATCTCTGAGAAGAGATGTGGCAGCTACAGAACTTTGAACTGTGTTACAATGAGGCTCGAGGTCCTATTTATTATTGAGAAACAATGGAGAACTCTAAACGTCCAAAAACCTAACCCTTGGAGATGAACTGCTAAAACTATGGGCCCTATTTGTGTAAATTGTTGTTTCGACTTCCCGGGGATGTAACTTCGGCATACGATCTCTGTTTAGGGCCTCAAAATGGCTCCAGAATTTTAGGACCCGAAAAACTACTAAAAATAGTAAGTTGTACCGAAACTGAAAAACTGAAAGAGACAATGGTGGAGCCCCAAGTGGAATAGGTGAGTGGCCACCAATATCCACCTAGATCATTCCTACCCCCTTAAGAAGCAATGGTACCCATTGCGTTGAGTTCCTCCATGAGATGAGGAAACTTCTGCTGAACTTGGTCCCTAGTGAACCACTTGCCTTGCTGTAGGAGTTGGCTAGCTTTGACAACCCGATATAGTTGGATCTTCCATTGGCGAGTGTTCTTGATTTGGATGTCCATGATACAATATATGGTGGCCTGTTCCATGTAGTTTGGGTTTAACTCTTTTGGTGTGAGTTCTTCTGCAATGTAATAGGTGTCTAGTAGAGGTGGGAAGTAGGGATGAAGGCGGTCTACATTGAATATTGGGTGCACACCAAGCAATGGTGGAATACTAAGCTTGAAGGCATTGTTCCATATGACCTTAGTGATGGTGTACAACCCATATCAGAGCAGGCAAAGCTTGCGGTGGGTCCAGTGAGGTGCTCCTTATACAAATGTAGCCACACTTTATTGCCCACCTGGAAGTTATGTGGCACCCACTGTTGATCATGTCATTGCTTGTACTTAGAATTGGCTCTATCCAATATGTCTGAACCTGTTTGTGGATGTTCTGAATGCACTCGATGAAGTTGTTTGCTTTGTCAGATTCAGACTGGACATGATCTGAATCGGCTGGAGTAGCCGCAAATGGCATGGCTACGTCAATGGGACATAGTGGCTAGAATCCCAAGCCCACCTGAAAGAGGATGTGACCGGTTGAGCTGTGGAGAGCTCGGTTATAACTGTGTTGTACATAGGGGAGGCTCTCATCCCATGTGCGTGGATGCTTTGAATTGTGCATGCACAGAATGTGTACAATCATATTGTTGACGACCTCTGTCTGGCCATCAGTTTGGGGATGGAAAGCTGTGTACTTGGTGATCTTGGTGTTCAACATTGACTAGAGGCTGGAAAAAAATGTGCTGAGGAACATGCTATTGCGATCTGATATGATAGACTATGGGATCCCAAATTGAACCCACACTCGTTCAAAGAAGAGTTTAGCAATGGCTTCTACTGTGATATTCTTCTTGCAGGTTGCCATAATGACCATCTTTGAGAATCTGTCGACGACCACAAAAACACAGTCATTTCCATGCTTAGTAGAAGGGAGGTCTGACATGTAATCCATGGAGATGGATTCCCAAGGTTGACTAGGGGTAGGTAACGGAGTATAGAGCCCTTGCTTCTTGATGGTCGGTTTGGAAATGGCGCAAGCAGTGCAGGATCTAATGTACTTCCCGACATCCTATGAAAGGTTCAGCCAATAGAAATACTTCTGCAGTACTACCACTGTATTCTCAACCCCAGAATGCATAGTGACTCGACAATAGTGCGCTTCCCATATCATCTTGGCACGCTCGCTTGAAGGAACACAAATGTGTCCCATGTGACATAACAATGCATCTTGGAGGTGAAATTTTGGAACTTGCATACCCCCCAATAGTGCCTTGTATGTGTGGCTGAATTTTGGATCACTCTTGTAGAGAAACAACTAATCAGAAGTCTTGTGCCCACAAGAGTTGAGAACTATGGTTATGGCCATGATCGGTGGTCGACTGAGGCAGTCAGCAACATTATTGGTGCTACCCTTCTTGTACTTGATGTTCAAATGAAATTGTCGCAGATATGTGGACCACTTCTGATGGTGATCATTCTGCAACTTCCCTTGTGTCTGTATGAACTACAGGGGTCGGTGGTCTGTGTGGATGATTTTTTCCTTCCCAATAATGTAATGCTTCCATTGTCGACACACCTGCATAATGGAATACATTTCTTTGTCATAATTAGTGGGATACTTGTGAACTGTGTCAGGAAATGTCTCACTATGATATGCCATTGGATGCCATTGTTGAGTAAGAACTGCCCCAATAGCATAGTCAGAGGCATCTGTCTCGATCTCAAATGGTTGTTGCAAGTCTGGTAATGTGAGCACTAGGGCAAAACAGAGGTGATGTTTCAATTCTACGAACGCCTTCTGTTGATATTTCGACCAAAAGAATTTTTCTTTCGCTCCTCCCTTGGTGACTTGACTCAAGGGCCAAGTGATATGAGAGAATCCCAACATGAACTTGCTATAGAAATTAGCAAGACCTAGAAAGTTGCGAAGCTCTATTAGAGTGGTTGGAGCTGGCCAATCCTGAATGACTTGGATCTTGGCTAGATCCACATGCACCCCCCTTTCATCAATAATGTATCCCAAATATTGAACCTGGGTCATGCCAAAAGTGCACTTCTCCAAATTGGCACACAACTTGTGTTGCCATAGTGTTTGGAGGACTTCTCCGATGTGGTGGAGGTGCTCTTCCCAAGTCTGGCTGAAGATCAGAATGTCATCCAAGTAAACCACTACAAATGAGTTGGTGAATGGATGCAAGATGTTATCCATAAACCTCATGAAGGTTGCGGGAGCATTCATCAACCCAAAAGGCATGATGAGCCATTCGAAAAGGCCCTCCTTGGATTTTAAGGTAGTCTTCCACACATCAGAGGGTTCGATTGGTACCTAGTGATACCCAGACTTCAAGTTGATCTTGCTAAAATATTTTTCCACTTTGAGTTGCTCCAGAAGGTCATCGATCCGTGGGATCGGGTACTTATTCCAAACAATGATCTTGTTCAATTCCCGATAGTCAATATAGAGTCTCCAAGTCCCATCCTTCTTCTGTACCAACATGATCGAGCTCCCACAGGGCGATGAACTTGGCCGAATGTGACCTTTCTGCAGCAACTCCTAAATCTGCCTCCTAATTTCATCATTCTCCAGAATAGAGTGCCTATAGATCGGTCCATTGGGTAGTGGCGCACCTGGGTTCAGGTCAATGGGGTTCTTGACTTGACAGTGTAGAGGCACCCCTGTGGGTGAGGTGAAGATTTCCCCATACTCCTCCACAACCTTGTCCATTTATTTTTGTTGTGAAGAGGAGCCATGTCTAGAGGTCGTGGCCACAATCTTCTTCTTGCCCTGGGGCAGATCATCAGGAAAACAAATTTCTTGGTTTGGGAAATGATCTTATTACATTTTTTTGCAGTAACCAAAGAGATAGTGGGAGGCGGTGTTACCTCTAGTATCCTATACAAGTTATTTCCCAAAGTCACAATAACAGCGCGAGGCTGGGACTCATACACAGCATTTTGCTTCCACAAGTATGGTTGGACCAATAATACATCAGAAACATCAATAGGAGCAATGTCACACAATACCTCATCCGTGAAGGGCTTGATGTTATAGGGAAGGCGGCACTGCTGGCTGACGCGGAGATACCGTCCTTGGTGAAGCCACCCGATGGTGTATGGTTGTGGGTGCGTTGTGGTTGGAAAGCCCAACTGCTTCATGAAATTTGCTGAAATGAGGTTCTTTTGGCTCCCATTATCGACAATGAGCCATAGTGGGGAACCATTTACCCACATCTAGGAGTGGAAGAGATGCTTTGCCTCCTCTGGATCTTCTGGTTCCTCCTTCTAGATCTTAGTAGTGTCAACAGTGGTGTTGGGCTCCGCATCAATAATATTCTTCCCTTTGTCATTCCCCTTGTTAGGTTCTGATTTAGAGTTGGAGCATGCATCTGATTCAGAAGTCCTCATCTCGGCCACCAGTGACTGCTTGGCCTGACACTCACTTATGTTGTGAGTGGAGCTCTTATGGAACTCACACCACTTTCCCATGTCCTTCTTTGGCTTTGCGGTGTTGTTCTTTGCTTGTGGCTTTGGCAGGTTGTCTTGGGCCACCATGGCTTAGCTTTGTCCTTTGGTTTGCAGTTTGGGGGCACCTTTCCCTTGCTTTTGATTTGCAGATCCAAAGTCTCGCTTCTTCTGTTTGAATTTCTGCTCAATCTTGGCAGCATACCAGTATGCCGTACCAAATCTTGGCAGCATACCGATATGCCGTACGAAGTGAGGAGATGTTGAGGAACTCCATTTCCTCCTGAATTTATCTGTGCAGACAACCACGATACTTTAGCACCAAATTTCTCTCTGAATCTTTGATACCCAACTTTGTGCGCAGGGTATGGAATAGATTGGTCAGCTCATGCACATCCTGATCCCTTTATTGCCACAACATGGTCCATTGTATGTACCTATCCTCATAGCTCCCCACGGGATAGTATTGTTCCTTGATTGCATCTCAGAAATAATTCCAAGTGGGTATGGTTGAGAACAAAGAGGGGTCTGTCTCATCCTTTTTCTCACAGTAGGTTTCCCACCAGTCCTTGACATGGGGGGTAGCTTTGAGGAGTGCAAAAATAATCTTCTCCCGGTCAGAAAAGTCATGAACCAAGAAATATCCTTCTAGTAGATTCAACCATCTATCTACAACATCTGCATCTATTTGACCCTAAAATATGGGAATGTTAAAGTTTACTTGCACCTTAAAGGGAGTCACGCCTCCAGAGTGGTTGTTGGATGAAGATGCACTGTCGGTGGGCAGTCATTGAAGGATCTGGGCAAAGTTATCCATGATCGCGTTCCTTTGTTTTTCGAGGGCCTCCTCGAGCAATATTTCTATAGGATCTCTTGCTCCCTCATCTTTCTTTTCATTCCCCATGGGCGTCCGTCGGCGTTTGCAAGGCTGATCTTGCAAAGGTTCCACCATATCGAGCCCTAACTCCTTATACCCCGACCTTGTTGGGGACATGCAAAGAAGGATCAAGAAAAAGTAGAACGCTCTGATACCACTGATACGGATTTATGTAGGAATGCAACAGAATACACATATAACCATAAATACAAAGATGCAGTGGAAATAACACTTCATTTAATTAACATCAAAGAATTGAAATTTGCTTATAGACAGAATGGAGATAAAATAGCTAGGGTGTTGGTAGCGAATCTATGAGAAGAGATTTGGTGGCTACAAACCTCTGAACTATGTTACAATGAGGCTCGAGGGTCTATTTATTATTGAGAAGCAATGGAGAACTCTAAACGTCCAAAAAACTAACCCTAGGAGATGAAGAACCAAAACTATGGGCCCCGTTTGGGTAAATTGGTGTTTCAACTTCCCGAGGATGTAACTTCGGCATACGATCTCCATTTAGGGCCTTAAAATGGCTCCAGATGTTTAGGACCCAAAAAAATACTAAAAATATTAAGTTGTACCGAAACTAAAAAACTGAAAGAGACAATGGTGGGGCCCCAAGTGGAATAGGCGAGTGGCCACCAATATCCACCTAGATCAGATATACAAAATGGGCATTCTACTTATATGAGAAGATATACCCAATTCAGCCAAACTATCAAACACTATCATGGATGGAGATACAAATTTCGCCTTGTGGGATTGTCCTCTGCTAAATATTGTAGACAAATTTAACATATTTGAAGAATTTCCAAAACTCACAATTCCAGTCTGTCTTTCCTTATAACTGCAATTTCAGATAACCAAAACTTCAGATAAGGTGAACACATCGTACTATCAAGGCTGGGGCTAATTATGTTGTTGTTTCTCTCATGGAAGACCTTAAAATTGCCAAGAAAAACCCAAGAGCATGCATCCAAACCCTATGTATGCATGAAGTGCTCCTTGTAAAAATCCATCATAGTTCTAAGGCCCACCAGAGGAGAAGTAATGTACTCTATCTATAAATTTCATATACAAGAATCCTATTCAAGTCCTGCTTATATGCTAACAGGTAATGGAATAGGACAAAGTTCTAGGGACTAATAATCGAATAATACAACCAAGCCAACTAGTACAAAGGAAGTTCCAAGATTATAAATCATAATATTCAGTTTGTTAAAAAAAGGAATTTGTTAAGAAAGGAATGTGTCTCATAATTTCACTAGGGTTTAAAATGTGCATCAATTATTTCTACTTTGTATCAATTCATTGGTCAATGATTGTTATCCTACAATTCTTGCAAATAGCTAAATTGTTTTGGAAAATTCTCCTGATATAGAAAGATTTGGTGTAGAGATGCTATTTCATTTTTTATAATTCATTGTGGCATGAAACTAATTGAGGTTCAAAGGGTTGAACTCTGTATATAAATATGATGGATAAATTATTACTCCCTTTTAAGTTACTTCCCAATTTGTTGTTGAGGTTGTATTGTTTGTGTACTCAACATTACCACTAAGGATTTTGAATCAGAATGAAACTGGCTTGGACCAACCATGCCATAGTGAGACCACATGTAGCTAAACATACATAGCTAAATAACATGGATTTACATTTGAGCTCTTAGATTTGCCTGCTAAATGTCTAAAAAACATGGGCATGGAAATATTCTTTGTTTTTTGCAAACTCCTTATAACACAAATAGTTGAATTTTAGGCATGTCTTTAGAGAAACAGTTATAGCTTAATGTTAGACCTGACTATATAATCTTCAATGGAGATTTCAACCCATTGTTGGTATAGATTAACTTCTTGAGATTGAAGTCAGCAAGACAGGTTGGCCATTGATAGTAGAAAAGCATTAGAGCAAAAGCCACTAGTTGGAGGGATCTATAAACTATTTCCTGGGATTGTTTGTTGGGCATGTGTTGTGATGTGTTCTATTGGGGTATTGATTTTGAGATTTAACTATGAATATTATTCATGGAATTAAATTTTGTTTATTTTCTTAAATGTAACTCTTGGCAAAGATAGTAGTCAAGAACTTGAAAAAATCCATATTTGAATGCAGGCCTAGCCATGAGATCTGTCATCCTAACATTCTTAAAGATCCAAAAGGGACTTTTTGATGCTAGCAGTGCAATGTATTTTCTTCACTAACCATCCAGTAATTTGTCTCCTACAAATTTCTTTATGTGCCTATATCCATGACAATATTTCAATCTATCAAAAATGACATTTTAGCTGCCTAGAAGAATATAAAAGGGATTAGAACTTGTAGTAAAAAATGTTACCATGCTATCTTAAATATTTAGTTGATTATTTAATCAGTTTCTTCATTCATCATGGCCCTCTCAATCCCATGCCAATAGAATGGGGTACCTCATATGATATATCAAGCCTTGCAAATGTGGGAAAATAGTAAATCTTTCCAGTGAAAGTGGTTTAGCAATCAAAATTCTTCAAGCTTATTTCTAGTCAAGGGTTTTCACTCTAATATGTGATGGGGAGGAAGAAATATGTGCCTGCTCCTTATGAAATTTTCTCCATCCCAAGAACTCCTTTTTAGAGTTTCAATTCCATTACAAGTTGAAGTGAATATCTCCATAAGTGATTTCTATTTTTATTTATTTTTAAATTGTGACGAATAAATGATTGACTGTGTTCATTCTTGGTAGTTCTAAATGTTGTTTCTTGTGAAACACAGATTGCATTAACCCTGCTTAGTGCGAAGTCTTCATTATTATCAGGAACAGACAAATTTCTGATTTTAGACATAAACATAATTAATTCAGAATGAATATTAGCTAGCTACTCTTTCACAACATCAACCTTCTCAGGCCGCAAAGGCAGTATTATTATTATGTTTGGAAGCTCACAACCCTACACTTCTTGGAGGTCTTTAATGCTCTTATTTTCATCTATCCACTCTGGAACGATATATTCAATTTTGGTTGCAGGTGGATGTATCTCATTAAACCTTATCTTATATCCATTGTTGCATATGTAAGGTTGTTTTTTTTTCAAGAAAACACTCTTAAACCCAATCCCTGAACATATAGAAAGGTATAACACATATCATCTCAATAGCCATGGCCCAGAGCTCTTAAACCCCGTCTCTGCATATTTTGAAAATAGTAAACAAATTTTATCAATATTCAAGGCAAGAAGACATTCCCAATCACCACAATTTTATTTTGTTTTCATAACATACTTAAGCTGTACATCTATGACCCAAAGTTTTCATAGTCAATCTCTGGAAATTTAGAAATGTATATTGAATTTTATCTAAACAGTCAAGACTAGAAAGTACTCCCCCTCATCCCAATTCTATTTTATTTTGTACATATTTCATCTAAATAGGTGTGACCGACATCTCTTAAACCCAAACTACTCAAATTGAAAAATACATTAAATTTTTTATCTAAATAGCCAAGGCTAGGAAAATATCCCAATCACATGAGTTCTAGTATATTCTCATTAAATATATTATGTAAATGGCCATAGCCCAAATTTGTTAAAGAGAAACTTCAAAACTGAGAGATGCTCTACAAATTCAACCTAAACAGTTGGTTCTAGAAAAAATTTCCCAATTGCCCCCATTCCATCATGTTTTCAAAAAATATTTCATCTAAACAACATGACCAAAGCTCCTAAACCCAAATTCCATAATTTAAAAGTGCACACCAAATTATATCTAAAAATATAGGGCTACAAAAATCTCCCAATCACCATAATTATACTATGTTTTTATACCATATTTCATCTAAACATCCATGAGCCAAAGCAGTTAAAGCAAAACTCTTCAAATTCAGATACCTAGTGAAAATTTTATCTTAACAGACAGGGCTAGAAAATTTTCCCAATCACCCCAATTTATATTGTTTTCATAACATGTTGCATATGAGCAGCCATTCCCCAAATTTTTTAAACTCGATCTATGAAAATTTAGAAATAGAGTAGCCTCCCTTCATGGAAAATTTGAGGGGCTAATATTCGCAGGTGGGCTAATTTTCCATGATTTTTCCAAAAAAAAGATATGCCAATTTCCATTTTTTTGTAAAAATGATTCGCCCAAATTTTACAATATAAAATTATTTTACCTTCATATAGCCAACATTATATAGAGAATATATATAAAATCATTATAAATTTCTATAATTTTGCAAACATATCAATATAATTTTATAGTTCACATATTAGGGACTACTAAAATTTGCCAACATTTTAAACTTCAAGATAACTTTGCATCGTTAAAATTATCCCTACCTCCCTTTAGCAATGCTTATTCAGACCTATAACTAGACCTACTTTAGGACTACATCTCTCCTAGCCTCCTTGATAAAATGAGCTCCTTCTCACTTGATGTTCTTGCCTTCATACTAAGGCCTCCTTAAATAACTTTTCCTAGCTAGACCTCTTCAGAATGATCTATAACTTACGAATTTCATCTACTTATACCTTAGGAAATATTATTTTTTATGTTCAATTTTATTTTATATTTTAAAACTCATCTCGGGTCCAAAGCCCCTTCTCTTGGGTTATTTTCCCACAAAACATTTTTTGGTGATCAAAATCAGACAAACCCATCTCACTAGGCTTTTAGAGTACCTCCCAAGCTACACAATTTAACAACATAGTCTAGTTGTAGTAATCGTAACTTGGTCAAGCTCCTATAGTCAAGCGAGGACTTGGTTTGGTTCCCAAGTTGAAAATTAATTAAAGGTAGTTGTGAGGGCATGATAACTAGGAAGGGTTAGGGAATGCCAAGGAATGAAAAGGCATGCTAACACATTTTGGACAATGTCAATGCATGTTGAGGAGTGTTAAGGAGTGTCGAGGTATCACAAGGGCGAACTAGGTCAAAATGCACAGAAATGAACAAATAAGAGTGTGTTCCAGGGAGTCTCAGTGAATTCAAGTGTGCCAAGGATGAAGTGACGTGTTAGAAAAAGTTCATAATGGGATTTGTAAGAGGCTAGCCTATGATTGCGATAAGGGGCTCTGTTAGACTCATGCATTTCACAGTATCACAATGTGGCTAATCCCTGATTAGATTGTTCATATACTAAAAATAATATTCTATGGCTATCATCTATTTTTAGAGAAGAAAGGGAGACCCTAACTGTCAAAGAGCATCAACTGAATAAATTTTCCTTATAGTTCAGTGGAAAGGAGAAAAATTGTTGCTGACAAGGTGTGATGGGGATCAAACTTCATTTCTGCCTCGTTCCATCTCATTTCACTCACCCTCTTTGCCCACCTCATTTCCTCCATATTCTCCCATGATCTGAAACTCGTTCCCTGTCATTCTTCTCTTCCACTTCATCTTCCATTTTGAAATATACGTTACCTTACCTTTGTTTTTCCTTTCCGCTTTACCTTTCCACCTTTACCGTTTCATTGCTTTTTATTCCCCGATCGTCATCGAAGTGGGGCCCTCATCGCATTTCACAGACTTTATGTATTTGGCATTGGAACTAAACTTTAAATAATGCGATCACCGATTTGCTATATCGCATCGCATGTTTTTACCTTGTGAGCACCCACAATCTATTTTAATTAGTTTGTGATGTAGTAAGTCAGCCCCACCTTAGCAGCTCTGCCCCATTACACAGCCATTGCAATACATTGCTATATCATATAAAACTTCATAACACTGACCGCTTAAAAACCTTCACCGATTCATAACACTCTGCCAATTTGCAGTGGGCCCCTCTTCCCTGAACTTTGCAAATTTTAGGAGTTAACCATGAAGCTTATAAATAAAACTTAAGAATTGCGATGTGCACCTGCGATCTGGTCCCACTTCTTCCCTGCGACGTCACTTATCTCCTCCCCTACCAATTGCACTTCACAACTTTTAGAGTTTACATATTCTGCGCTTATAACTAAACGCTACGAATTGTTATGTGCACTATAATCCGGTCCCACTTACCCTCCATGTCACCTCCCCATCGCATCGCATCACCGATCATATTCTTTATAAACTAAAATGTAAAGGTTGCGAAGTGCGTGGATGCGATGCCACTTCATAACTAAATTCTACAAAATTTCAAGTCCGGGTGAACAAGTTGTCACTATGTTTTGTGTGTATAACAAGTTAATTCGGGACTACAAGGTTTATAGCTAATTTCATGAATAAATATGAAAAAAGACCTGGAAAGAATTAAAGGCTTTCCACCTCATCATGCCACCGTCATCTTTAAATCCGATGGCCTACGTTTCATTCTGACCCCCCTTTACCATCCTTACTTTATCCTTGCAGGGGGGTCCGGAACGAATGGTTTTGAAGAAAGGGACCCCCTTATGTGTCACTCTCTCTTGAATTCGTAACACCCGCCCCCCCCCCGCCCCCCATTTCTATTACCACTTACCACTTTAGAAGGGTCTGAAATACCACTTTTCTCCTGCAAAACTGTTTTCCCCAAATGAAAAAGCATTTTTTAGCCATTTTTACTAGTCCATTTTCGAGGGAGATTCTGGGAATATGGGAACAAATTTTGACAAACCGAGAGAGGTTTTTATTCAGCACGGGTTGAAGAAAAAAAACCTCTCCCAGATTTTGCACAGGTGTCTTCAGTTGGGATAATAGAAAGCCATCTCTCAACCCTATTTTTCGGATTTCTATATTTTCTGTGTTGTTTATGATATTGTGGCGACTATTGTGGAGAGCTGGAGATGAATTTTGAAAATAAGAGAGAGGTTTTTGACCAGAACCAGGAAAATAAAAATAGCCTCTCTCATATTTTTCATAGGTTTCACTTTTGGGGAGAAAAAAATGTCTGATTTGACCCCTATTTTCAACAGTTTCACCCATTTTTCACAGCATGATAAACATCCCAAGATTTTTAGGAATTTGTTTTTTGATGATGGTTCGTAGATGTGAACAAGGATAATATATTTCCAAAAGCTTTTTCCATCAAAATAGTGCCATACAGTATGACATTAGGACAACAAAACAATCGGTGCCACACTGGAGTTAATGATCTAGCCAAGGTGGTGCAAGAAAGGCTGGGCCAGACATCAATTTTGTCTCACTTTGTATTTTCATAATTTTAAAAGCCCAATTTCTTTCACCTTATAATTCACAAAGGGTCATAAAATTTAATACAACCAACAGTGGCTAACAGATTCACCTCATCATAGCCTTCCATGGCCATACTTGTCCATTTTCTTCTTAAATTGTAATCAATGAAAGTTTGTCAGGGTAGATTAGGGCAAACTGACTTAGTTGTTAGTTAAATACCACTAGAATTATCATTATAAAAGGTTTGATATTTTAGCACCTATATTGTAATAACTACTATTGAAGAAATTTAATTTTTGGAGTTGGACATAAATAACCAAAGACCATTTACAGGATTCTTGAGTTGTTTCAAAATGGTGATGTGTTTCATCTTTGTTTAAATGTTTCCATTGTTTTCTCTGTTGTGTATCTTCTCATCTAATTGTAAATCAGAAATTTTAGATTAAGATTTGCTGTCGGAGTGCCTTAATTCTATCTGCATTTAGAATCTAAATGTTTTCTGCTGAACTCTAATTAAAGAATTCTTAATTTCTCTTTAGTCACTACTGAACCTTACTGTTTCTTTCACCTCATAATTCATACAAATCTTAAGCACAGTTAGCTTTCCCTGTGATTTTCTCTTGATTTTGATGTGCCATTCCAGCCTTTGACTCCATCGCCTAATGGAATAGCTTTTGCAGCCCTATCTGTCCAACCACACAATCAATCAAACAAACAACCCCCATCACTCTAACTAGCCTAATATCAGTATGTATAACCAACAAGTTAAATCGATTTAAATCATAAAATAGAGAGAGCCCTCTCTGAGTCTAGGAAGGCTACGTCTTGGACTCCAAAGCAGTTTGATGTTGTGCTTTATAGTTTAGTTTTTCCAATCTTCTAAATTATATAGTGAAAACAAGCTCGAAAAATAAATTTTAAAAAAAGGGAGACTTTGTGTTGGGCACAACACTATTTTTCCTTTATCTATTATTTTTATATGACATGTGCCACACTTTGGCCGAATGCTCAAGTTTTAAACTATTTTAGACAATTCAATATTGTACATTGTTATGTATAATTTTTAGGGAACTCGACTTGTGCCGACCTATATATTATGTGTCTTGTGTATCCTGTGGTTCTTGAAAACTCTCAGTTAATGCTCTACTATTTATATGAACTAGACATACATGTGAAATATTGCCGATGTAAGATATGTTTCTTAGTTGTTTTATGGCCATGCCTAGATGTGATCCTTGTCTTGGTAAGTTCTTAAGTGGGAAAATTTCAGCTTGGAATTGACTGGCCTAAGATAAGGTATAGGAGGTTCTTACGTGAACAAGGCACAATCTACTTGTAGTAGGTGCAATTTATCAAGTTGTTACAGCTGAAGCAGACTAATGTCACATGAACTAGAGTAGATAAAGACTTGCTTGGGTTCCCAAGTCATGAAAAAATGCAAGGATATTTGTGAGGGCATGAGTGCCAAGGCATGCTAGTGAATGCTAACATGTGCCAGATAGTTTGAAGGCATGTAAAATATGCTAATATGTGTCAAGTGCTAAGGCATGCCAATATCTGCAATGGTGTGACAATACATGCCAGGGACTATCAAGGAAACAAAAAGGAGAAACAAGTTAAAATACAAGGAAATGAACACATCATAGGGTTAATAAGTCATCTATTTACATTTTCCAAGAGGGGCATGCTATGCACACCAACACTAGGTGGAAATGAGTTTCAAGTGCCAAGTGTTAGTGAATTCTAAGTGCCAAATAATCCTCTGTTACTTCTCTTCTACTTTCCAATAACCGATCTCAAATAACTTTAATATTAAACCATGCCAAATCATATTGAGGCATCTTAATGAATTATATACATGATAAGGATCATGGCCTCTCTAGGACTACATGTCTCTTCGCCCCCTTATCAAATGAGCTCCTTCTCACTTGATGTTATTTCCTTCATCCTAAGGACTCCTTAAATAGTTTTTCCTAGAACTATTAGGAACCCTCTAGAACTTACAGGTTTTATCCACTTAGACCTTACGAAATATTAATTTTCCTTTTTAATTTTCTTTTAGATTTTAAACCTTGTCTTGGGTCCAAAATCCCTTTGCTTTGCTTCTATTCCCACAAAGCCTTTTGTGACCAAACTCACACAAAGCCATCTCACTAGGCTTGTGGAGTACCTCCCAAGCTACACAATACAACAATATAGTCTAGTTGTAGTAACTATAACTTGGTCAATCTCTTGTAGTCAAGCGAGGGCTTGGCTGGGTTCCCAAGTCGAAAATTAAGTAAGGGTAGTTGTGAGGGCATGATAGCTAGGGAGGGTCAAGGCATGGAAAGGAATGAAAAGGCATGCTAACACGTGTCAGACAATGTCAATGCATGTTGAAATAGAGTGTTAGGGAGTGTTGGGGCATATCAAGGGATTTTTGAGATTGCAACAAGATGATGAACTTAGTGAAAAGAGTCGCCTTCACTAAGTGGGCCCGTAGGCTATTTTTGGCGCAATTCTATTTTTAGACTATGTCTATTTTTAGACATGTCAATCATATTCTATGAGTTGCAGGATGCTATTTGTGGATGGTTGTTCAAGCTGGAAAAATAGATGGACTTCTATTTTTAGTCATATTGGGCGGAATCTATTTTTAGATTGCCAGTCTAAAAATAGATATGTTGAATATTATTAGCTCTTAATAATATTTGGACTATAAACATTATCTTATTCTCTTGGAGCACTTCAGTTACCTTAAATTGTGTATAATAAGCACATGAGCTGAAAAAAGGAATTACAATATTCTTGAGGGTTAAGTGGAGCTATTGCATGGAGACTTCAGTTAGAACTCATGTGACAGAGTTTGGTGGAGTTGTGCTCAGTTTAACTCAGTTAGACATAGTTGAGCTAGTTGTATCTAGTCTAACTGATTGATGCACTAGTGAGAGTGATGTGAATTAATTATTAATTAATTCACTAAATATTAACTCATTAATCAACTGAAGAATACATTAGTTAACTACAGTGCATGGACAGTTTCAGTGGAGACCAGTGGAGAGGTAGGTGAAAGAGTAGGTTGACTATTAGTTGTGACTATAGTGTTGCATGATTTGCAACACACAGTGATTGGAGATGCCAATGAGGATTGCATGAGAAAGGCTAGACCAATTCGAGCTCATTCAGAGCCAATATTCAGCAGGGATTGTGCAATAGAGGCAGGCTAGCAGGTGGCAGAGATCGGTGCATAGGATTTTCTAGATCGGACCTGATTAGTGTGTAGCTATTGGATTATACTGAGAGCTTGTGATAAGCTTTGTATGATGATTGTTACATGATATATATGAAATATATTATATATAGATAGTTGGGGTTTTTAGCTTCAGGCTTTCCCGTTAAAACATTGTGTTCATGTGTGTGAATTTTTATGGTTTCAATGTGTGTATGCAATTTATTTAATTTCCGCAAGTAATGATCAATACTAGAAGATATTTTGTATTATGCATGAAGTCAAATAGTGTGTGAACGGGAGAATATTATATGTATAACGCATTAGGTATATAATTTCTACATTATATCGGAGCGATATTGATCATTGGAGAAATTGCGAATCATTGAAGCGGTTGAGTTTATTTTGCTGGTGGAATTCGAATTTGCAGCAGTGTTTTCTTGGTGTCAATGTTGAGATGTCTTTCAATGGATTGTGATTGGAGTATGCCCTTGAGGGCAGCTTGAATTATATTGCATGGAAGGACAGGATGGAGGTGGTGCTGGAGGATAATGGGTTGAAGGAGTTCATAAATGCATAAATTCCAAAACCTGCTTCTAGCGATGCTACCGCACTTGACGCATGGCAAAAGAAGACAAAAAAATGGCGAAGGATTCTGTTGGAAGGTGTGAAGGATCACATAGTGTCTAGCCTTCATGGTAAAGCTTCTCCATTCTTGATGTGGAAATCTTTGACAGACTTGTTCCAAAGCAAGAGTGATCAGAGGAAGTTGGCGCTCAAGGATAAGCTCAGGAAAATAAAAATGGACAAGGGCAAGAGTATACCCAAGTACCTCATGAAGTTTTTCCAATGTAGGGATGAGCTGGGAAGTGTGGGGGTTACTATAGATGAAGGGGAATTGGTGAGCTTTGCCCTCCTTGGGCTTCCAAAGAGTTGGCATTCCTATGAGGAGTCTGTTAATGGTCAGGAGAAACTGCTGGGATGGGAGCGAATTTGGCTAGATCTTGTGTAGGAGGGGATAAGGCGGAGTACCAGGGATGGATCTTCATCGAATAATGAAGATGAAGAAAATTGCGCTTTGGCTACCAAAGCAAGGAAGCAGAAGGGCAAGAAAAATACTTCTCAATCCGGTACAAAAGGCAAGAAGTAAGACATGTCCAAGGTGAAGTGCTTTCACTGTCACCAACACGGACATTATGCCAGTAACTGTCCACATAAGAAGAAAAATAAGCAGGCTGCTAGATCTGCAGCTAGAGAGGCCTTAGCCTTGCAGTTTGAGCTGGATTTTTCTCTGATCGCATGCTTGGTCTCAAGTGTGATGGGTTCAGTGTGGTTTCTTGACAGTGGTGTGTCTTTCCATATGACTGGAGACAAATATTTGTTTACTGATATGGATGAGAAGGATCTTGGAGTTCACATCGAGATGGGCGATGATGGTAGATACAGTGCGACTGGTATCGGGACCATTTCCTTTGACGGGGAGTCTAGAAAACCTTTCATATTGAAGGATGTCATGCATGTTCAAAGATTGAAGAAGAATATGATCCCTATGGTGATGTTGGAAGACAAGGGATATGATGTTGTCTTTAGCGAGGGAAAGGATTTCCTGCGCATTAAGGCAACTGGTGAAACCCGGAGGATAGGGGTTCGAGTTAAGAACCTTTATCAATTGTAGGTATATGGCTGCGCAGAAATGGCAGGCAAGGCGGAAGGAGTGGTGATTTGTGATGAGGGCGAGCTATGGCACAGGAGATTGGGCCATCTTCACCATGGTTCTTTGAAAATTTTGCAGCAGATTTCTACCGGGCTTCCCAAGGGTACACTTTCACAGTCAAATCAGTGCAAGGGATGTACTTTGGGAAAATTTGTGAAAGCCACCTTTCATGAGAAGGATAGTCACGCCATGACGATCCTTGAGAGAATTCACACAGACATGTGTGTACCTTTCTCAGTAGCTTCGACAACAAAGCACAGGTATTATGTGATCCTTGTTGATGACTTTTCTCGAAAGTGTTGGATCTTCTTCATGCATAAGAAGAGCGAGACATTCTCAAAGTTCTGTGAGTTCAACACACTGGTGGAGAAAGAGTTGGGGAAGCAGGTGAAGGCTCTTAGGAGTGTTAATGGTGGTGAATTCATATTTGGTTAATTCAAGGAATTTTTCAGTGTAGAAGGAATTCGAAGAGAGCTGATAGCGCCTCATAACCCACAGCAGAATGGGGTCGCAGAGCGAAAGAAAAAAATGATCGTGGGGGCTGCACATGCGATGTTGCATGATTAGGGCCTTCCCATACACTTGTGGGCTGAGGCATGAAATACTGCGGTTTATGTGCAAAACTGTTTCCTCACAGGATACTTGGCATGAGTACACCCGAGGAGGCATTTTTTGGTAAGAGGCCTGATATTTCTCATTTGAAGATTTTTGGCTCACCTATTTACATTCATGTGAAAAAGGATGCTAGGAAAAATATGGAGCCAACCGCAGAGGTTGGAATATTTTTTGGGTGCACACAAACACCCCACAACTATCGTGTGTATTTTCCAGACAGTTGGAAGACTGTTGTGCGATGAGATATCAAATTTCATGAGGAGAAAGCCATGAAGTGTTCGCCTGAGAAGGAGATACACTTTCATGCATATGAGGAGCTATTAGTTCCTAAGGATGAGCCTTAGGATGTGGATCAACCACAAGAGGAGGTTCATGGAGTGGAAGAAACCACTCATGCAACCCCAACCATCAGAGGGTGTAAGCGCACTACCGAAGCTGAGCGGCTGAATCTTGATGCAGAAATGATTGTAGGAGCACCTACATCACAGCGTAGACAGAGATAGTCACCTGGCCGATATACTGGATACATGGCTCTGATGAGCAAGTGTATCATGACAGAACCATTCTCTTTTAAGGAAGCTATGGAGGACCCTGCATGGGTAGATGCCATGGTGGAAGAGTATGATTCGATTGTCAGAAACAGTGCATGGGAGATTGTCCCAAGGCCGGAAGGGAAATCAATGGTAGGTTTGAGATGGATCTACAAAGTGAAGCAAGTAGCTGACGGGAGCGTCGAGAAGTACAAGGAAATATTTGTTGCCTGGGGCTTCTCACAGATTGAGGGGATCGACTATGAGGAAACCTTTGCACCTGTCACAAGGTATTCTTCCATACGGAGCATCCTAGCGCTCTTAGCATAGATGGGATGGCACATTCATCAGATGGATGTGAATATTGCGTTCCTCAACAGATTCATTGAGGAGGAGGTGTACATAGAGTGGCCCAAAGGTTTTGAGATCTTTAGCAGCGAGTCGCATGTGTGCAGGCTCAAAAGAGCATTGTATGGGTTGAAACAAGCACCTCGTGCTTAGTACACCCTGATAGACATTTATTCACTGGTCTTGGATTCACCAAGAGTGAGGCAGATCCGAACCTATACCAGATCATGGTGGAGGGTAAGTTGCTGATCATTGTACTTTATGTAGATGATTTGATTTTGATGGGTGATGAACAGTTGATACTCTCATGCAAGGTTGATCTTGCAAAAGAGTTTGAGATGAAGGACTTGGGCTTCCTTCATTATTTCCTGGGATTGGAAATTTGGCAATGCAGTGATGGATTTTTTGTGTCTCAAGGAAAGTATGCACGGGAGATACTAGATAAGTTCAACATGCAAGGCTGCAAGCCTATCAACACTCCTCTTCCTGGTGGTTGGAGGAAAGAGGATGCTACATCGACAGAGGTAGTGGATGCCACTATTTACCGATAGTTGGTTGGTTCGCTCATGTATCTAGTCAATACACGACCGAACATATGCTATGTTGTTAACCAGCTTTCACAAGATATGGTTAAGCCTACCAAGCTATTTTGGAAGGCGAGGAAGCATGTATTGAGATATCTTAGAGGCACATCGAGATATGGATTATGGTACAGACAGACAGATGAGGTGAAGTTGCATGGCTTCACGGATGCACATTGGGCAGGGAGCCCAACGGATAGAAATAGCACATTTGGAGGGATTTTCAATATCAGGTTGACAGTAGTTTCTTGGTATAGTAGGAAGCAGAGATCCGTGGCACTCATTTAAGTGGAGGCCGAGTACATGGCAGCAATTTTGGCTGCATGTGAGGCTATATGGATGAGGAAGATCTTGGTCGGGTTGTTCGGTTCACACTTAGATCCTACTGTGATATATTGTGATAAACATAGTTGCATCAAACTCTCGGTTAATCCAATATTTCATGATAGGTCTAAACACATTGACATCCGGTATCATCATATCAGAGATTGTGTGCAGCGAAAGATCATGTTACTTTCTTACATTCCTACGGAGGATCAGGATGCTGATATCTTGACGAAGGCGCTCACCAGGAGCAAACTCGAATACCATAGAGGCAGGATCAGGGTGGTAGATAATCCCTATAGTTTTGAGAGGGAGTGTTGAGATTGCAAGAATATGATGAGCTTAGTGAAAAGAGTCGGCTTCACTAAGTGGGCTCACAGGCTATTTTTGGTGCAAGTCTATTTTTAGACTATGCCTATTTTTAGACATATCGATCATATTCTATGAGTTGTAGGATGCTATTTGTGGATGGTTGGTCAAGTTGGAAAAATATATGGACTTCCGTTTTTAGACATATTGGGTTGAATCTATTTTTAGATTTCCAGTCTAAAAATAAATATGTCGAATATTATTAGCTCTTAATAATATTTGGACTATAAACATTATCTTATTCTCTTGGAGCACTTCAGTTAAGTGCACAGATGTGACACAGAAGCTGACAGAGGGAATTATGTTATTCCTGAGGGTTAAGTGGAGCTATTGAATGGATAATTCAGCTAGAACTCATGTGACATAGTTTGGTGGAGTTATTGAGGTAGTTGGTGGAGTTGTGTTCAGTTTAACTCAGTTAGACATAGTTGAGCTAGTTGTATCTAGTATAACTGATTGAAACACTAGTGAGAGTGGTGTAAATTAATTATTAATTAATTCACTAAATATTCACTCATTAATCAACTGAAGAATACATCAATTAACTACATTGCATGGATAGTTTTAGTGGAGACCAGTGGAGAGGCTGGTCAAAGAGCAGGTTGACTATCAGTTGTGACTATAGTGTTGCATGATTTGCAACACACAATGATTGGATATGCCAATGAGATTGCGTGAGCAAGGCTGGACCAATTCGAGTTCATTCAAAGCCAATATTAAATAGGGATTGCGCAGTAGAGGCAGGCTAGCAGGTGGCAGAGATCGATGCATGGGATTTGCTAGATCGGACCTGATTAGTGTGTAGCTATTGGATTATACTGAGAGCTTGTGATAAGCTTTGTATGATGATTGTTACATGATCTCTATGACATATATTATATACAGATAGTTGGAATTTTTATCTTCAATATTTCCCATTAAAACACTGTGTTCATATGTGTGAATTTTTATGGTTTCAATGTGTGCATGCAATTGATTTAATTTCTACAAGTAATGATCAATAGTAGAAGAGATTATGTATTATGCATGAAGTCAAATAGTGTGTGATCAGGAGAATCTTGGATGTATAACGCATTAGTTATATAATTTCTACAGGGATAACTAGGTCAAAATGCATGGAAAGGAACAAATAAGAGTGTGTGCAAGGGAGTGTTAGCAAATTCAAATGTGCTAAGGAAGAAGTGTGTTAGGAGAAGTTTAGAAGAGGATTTATAGGAGGCAAGAATACGGTTGTTATAAGGGGCTTGACATAGCAGTTTTAGACAAAGGGAAATCACTTTGTGCTAGGCGCAACATTGTTTTTCCTTTAGTTATTTTTTATATGAGATGTGGCACACTTTGGCTACATGCTCATGTTTTAAACTATTCTAGATAATTGCATATTGTACATTGTTGTGTATAAGTTTTGGGGCACATAGCTTGTGTCATCTTATATCTTGTGTGCCTTGTGAATCTTGTGGTTCTTACAAACTCTTAGTTAATGTTCTATTGTTTATACGAATTGAACATACATGTGAAATATTTCCTGTGTAACCTATGTTTCTTAGCTGTTTTATGGCCATGGCTAAATCATGTGATCCTTGTCTTGGTAAATAGTTAAGTGGGACAAGTTGAGATTGGAAATGAGTGGCATAAGATGAGTTATAGGCAATTCTTAGGTGAAAAAGGCACAATCTACTTGTAGTAGGTGCAATTGGCCAAGTTTTTGGGGTTGAAGCAGGCCAATGTTTTCACATGAACTACAATAACCAATGACTTGATTGGGTTCCCAAGTCGTGAAAAAATGTGAAGTCTAGTTGTGAGGACATAACTGCCAAGGCATTCTCGGGAATGCTAAGATGTGCTTGATAGTGCGAAGGAATGTCAAACATGATAATATGTGCCAAGTGATAAGGCATTCCAAGATGTGCAAGGGTGTGTCAATGCATGCCAGGGACTATCAAGGCAACAAAAGGGAGAAACAAGTTAAAATACAAGGAAATGAACACATAAGAGGGTTAATTAGTCATCAATTTACCTTTTCTAAGAGGGGCATGCTAGGCACACCAACACTAGGCACCAATAGGTGCCAAGTGCAAAGTCTTAGTGCATTCTAAGTGCCAAGTCTTCCTTTGCTGCTTCTCATCTACTTTCCAAAAATTGATCTAAAATAAATTTAATATTAAACCATGCCAAATCATACCAAGGCATCTCAATGTGTTCCATACATGCTAAGACTTTCCAAGTACCAACACGTGCCAAGCGCCAATATGTGCCAGTGACTGTTATGCATGCTATGAAGTGGAATGGCATGTTGAAGACTGCTAAGGTCTGCTAGAGAGTGCTAAATCATGCTTAGGAGTGTTAAGGAGTAATATGCCAAAACATTAAGGGAGCACTAGGTCAAAATTCATGGAAGTTAATGAATATGATGAACATGTGCCAAGGACTAGTGTTAATGAGTGCTAGCTATGATGCCAAGGAGGGAGTGACAAGGTATGCTAAGCATTGGTAAGGCATGCTAGGGAATATCAAGGCATGTAAAGAAGTGCCAAAGTTTTCTAAGGAGTTCCAGGGTGCACTAATTATATGTTCCAAATAGTGCCAAGATATGCCAATACATGCCCGGTGCTAAGGATGTGCAGGGTGCCAGCATATGTCAATATGTGTCAAGAAGTGTCAAGGCAAAAAAAGGAAGAACCAAGCTAAAATGTAAGGAAATGGACACATAAGAGGGTTAATAATTTAGGACATTATATTTTTCAAAAGGGGCATGCTAGTCACATTAATAATAGGTCCCAATACATGCCAACTAGCATTGTGTGCCAAGTGCTAATGTATGTCAATGCATTCAACCAAGGTGTTACAGGGCATGCTAGGGACTACATGTATGCTAACACATGCTAGGAGAGTTCCATGTTGTGCTAGTGCATGCCACCATGTGCTTGGGCGTCAATGTCATGACAAGAGTTTCTAGGTATAAATATGTTCCAAGACATGTGAGGTGCTAAGAAATGTTAGTGTGTGACAAAGCATTAATTTAAGGTGTGCCCGAATTGTTGAGGAGTGTTAGGTCTTTCTCATTAATAGAATTGTGAGAGCTTGATTATGTATTAAATAATATATTTCCTATACACACTAGTGGAACTTTATCTAAAGGGAATTTGATAGATAATAAACTTAATAGATATGAATCATGTGTTGACTCATAAGAAAAATCTATTCAACTAGTGATTACTTGAGGGAAATGATACACACTAATTAATTCTTAAAAATTTGATTGATTATAACCACTATGGCCTTGGAAATATCATAAAAAATACTCTACAATAATGGCCTTAAATCATTATCTTTTGAAAAAAAAATATTAATAGGCATATAGCGTCATCAAAAACTCATTGGAATGATCAATGGTGACGAATATTTTTTGACCATCACCAAAAGTAACAAAAAGAGCATTGGTGAGGGTCATTAAAAGTTCATCACTAGAAGTGTCACCAAAGAGATAATTAGTGATGGGCCTTTAACGACCCTCACCAAAAGTGTCATTGAAAATGGCTTTGGTGACGAACCTTAAAGGACCATCACTATATGCACTTACAGTGATGCCTTTTTAAGGACCGTCACCATATGTGACATTGGTGACGGACCTTAAAGGTCTGTCACAAGCATGACCCTCACCAATGTCATTTTTTCTTGTAGTGTTTAGCTTATATGTGGCTTTGTTGATGTGCTCATTGTGCCCTTTAATCCTGATACATACATAAGTTGGTCCATTCTTCCTTACCTGGAATTCTAGTCCCTACGACCCGTCAATAAACTTCATCCACCTTTTCATATTTTTTGAATGTGCGCCTGGTGAGGAAAACATGCTTCAGTTCATGTTGGATGAAGATGTCATTACTCAAGAGTTCCACGACAACTTTCCCGGTCACGTTTCCTTTGATGTTGGAGAATTTGGTGGTGTCTTTGGTTGTCTCCCTGAGCTTCGTCATGTAATCTTCCTTCTCGACTAGTTTATTTTAAATTACATACAATGAAGGCAACCATTTTTCCCTCAAGGGCTAAATTATGTTGAAAAATATTCCAATAGCCACGTCCAATTCGTGGCATTTCTCCTCCAAGTGTCTGACCAAATTCCTCTTAGTGAGGACCCTTTTCACTTCTAGTATGGTCTCTGCCCTATCCTGCACATCAAGTTCCTCAAGCTCAAAACTGGTTTTATAATTTAGGAACTTTATGATTTTGGGGGTTGTGTTAGGACTATTTCCCAACTCCCGATGGGACTTTTCAATAGCCACCCGACACCTGTCAATCAAACCCTTCTACTAAAAAATGATGTGGATGGAGTTCCATATTTCATCCACTGACTCTATGATACTACCCTATATGATCAGCTTCTTTTAGCCCAGAATATTACTGGATGATAAATCCCTTTCTGCCTTCTCCAGCCTTTCAATCTGTTTCTTGGCTCTTTCGTGGGCAGTTTTAGATCTTGCCTTATGATCTCTTATGATGCCTATCTCTGCTTCCAATTTCTTGATCTCTTGTGTCTGGAGGGTCATACTCTCCATGGCCTTGGACAACTGATCTGCCCCACTTGAGGTCCAACAGTTGCTGGGACAACATATGGAATTGATGCAATTGATACAACTTCCAGAGGGATGAGAGCTACCTGGGTTGCTTCTTCTTTATCCTTCAAAAAATTCTCCATATCTGTCTCCATTTGTTTGATTTGTGCAGTTCTATCACTCGGATTAAACCTCAAGCTAAAGAAGGGAATTTTGAGGTAACCACAAACCACACTTATCCAAGTAGCTTACCCTACTAGGAAAGGAGAGGGCTCTCTTCATAAGGATCACAACTAATATGACTCGGTAATAAAAGTATTAGGATAGGTATAGTAGCTCAAGGTTTTTATTTGATTGTATAGGGTTGTGTTGGATCAGAAGGAGCAAAGTAGTCAGGGCAAGGGAAATTATGTCAAAATATGCAGGGTGTTCTATGGGGCAAGGTAGGCATAGTGATTTAGCACTTTAGGATTTCAATGGGTAGGATGATCAAGATAGGCGAGGAGCTAGAAATATCATGGTGAAATCATGGGTTCTTTATAAACTGAATAAATTTAACAGACGGTGAATGTCTACCCAAAACAGAGCATATGAGAATGGATTATGCTTATCTAACTTGCATACATTCACTTAGAAGTTATGAAATGATGAATAAAATTAAAAATACATTTCAACACATGAAACAAAAATGAAAAACTGAACTAAACACCATACCACAGGGATCCCATAAAAATAGCTACAAATCTAATTAATATTCCTACTCAGAACTAATACAAAGTGTGTCTCTTCAAAGGCCAAGTATCCAACTGAGTCCAACCCTTACTAATGAGAAATAAGAATAAGATATAGACCTCAAAAAAATTCATCCTAGCCTCATGGAGTAGAATCCATGAGATGAGGATCAGTTTCCACCAAATTTTGAACAAGAATTTGAAGACCAGGAAGACCCAACAACTTGCCTCTAAAAGAGAGGAAACTAATTCATTTGACCTCTAGAGGACTCAAGCTAATGAATATACCTTTAGTAAACTAATGAAATCATAATTACATTAATATTTATCAATTACATCATTGAAAGCCCCAACTAGTGAGGTAAAACTAAAAAATTACGTGAAAAACAGAGAAAAATCCAAAACAAGTAGCCTATGCACAGCACCAAGGAGGAAAAAATAGCCCTTCGTGTAGGTCACTTTTGAAGAACTTCCCAATGTCCAAATTGAGATAATGATATATCATTGGAAATTATGTCTTGTCTACTTTCCATATCTTCCTTTTTTTTCTAATTTGGATCTGATTTGACCCTCCAAAACTGCACTATCCCAAGACTTCCTCTATGCGCAACGAACTGTTGAAAAAATGGCAGAAACATGATTTTTTGGGTGTTTTTGGCCCTTTTTACTGACCATTTTTGCTCCAAATTATTAGAAAAAGTACAAGGGGTATGTCCTCGTCATTATGAACCCACTGATGTCTTCCATTTGTCCATTGGATGCCCCAAAAGAGTGTGCAGCGCCAAGGCGCTACACATAGAGCATAAATTTCTTTGTTTTTCAAAATTTGCCCAAAAACTCAAAAAAATCCAAAAATTTTCAAAATTGTTCAAATTTTGTGGGATAGGCCCTCAATCAAATTTTAGTTGATCTAAGGAGGCATCAACAAGTATCTTGAGTTTTTCACCTCCATTCCTCCCCTTTCGAATCTCCTTCAGTTTATCCTTCATCTGTTTGACCTTCATATTGAAAAATTTTGTTTCGTGTCTGATAGTGATGGATACCATTGTGGAGATATGTGGTGTCCAGAATCACAACATGGGCATTGGATTGTCTTTATTGGCCTTCATTAGCAGCTTCTCCAAGTGAATTTTGACTTTCTCAAGCCACACTTCTCTGTTATCTTCAATCTCCTTTGCCAAGTACTAGTCAAAACTCAGACTTTGGGCTTCTTTCTTTTCTTTCTCCAATGCTCTTTTGAGGTTTATTATCTTTGGGATTTTCTTGATGTTTTCAGCCTCCTCAAGATCTTCCATAAATACTTGATTAATCATGCTTTTCCTCCTCTCCTGCAACAACTTCATCTCTAAAATAGTTTGCTTGTCTGTCAACTGTTTGTTCTTTTTCTCTAGGGAAGAGATGATGAATCTTGCCCTCCCAAGATTGGCTTGCAGCCCTTTGATCTGTGCCTCCTTTTCCTTGATGGCAATGTTTTATGTGGTAGTGTCATCAAACTTTTCAAGGTCTACTATCTCAAAATCAACTTCTACCACATGGGCATCTTCATGCTCTTGATCTGTTTCTCCATGGTTGACCTCTATGATTTTATCTTTTCCCTTCAATGCCTGGTGTACCTACTTTGTTGATGAAGAAGGCAAATCCCCTTCCACACCATGTGGAGCAAGAATTTTCCTCTCTGCTACAAACATTTTTCTAAGTCCTCTTTGATATGTTACACTACATTCTTTGACTTTCCTGGGTGGTTTGACTTTATGCTTCCTTGTTTTTGCAGTTGCAAGGCTAGTAGATGTTTCTCTTCTCTCTTGTGGCATTGGTGGAGGAATTTGGGGATTTGTGAATATGTCATTGGAAATGAAGGTATCCCAAGAGATGTGGAGTATATTGAGATGATGCAGCACAATGAGTTTTATAAGGGAGTGATGATAGAGGCTATTCATCTGCTGATGATATTCTTTCTTTGCCACCAAGTATGCCATCTTCTCAATGTTCCATAGCAATAAATATGGGATGTTCAGCATCCTCACTCTAGTGAAATTCATGAGAAACTTGATATCATATGTGTACAATATAGAGAATATTCCCTCACAAGTGAAGTATCTCATGATAATCCTCATCATCAGTGGATATCTGCTGAGGAGGAAACTGAAGGGGAAAAAATTTCTTTTTTCATTCTTGTACCTGGTCTTGATGTAAGGCTCAAAATAGTGATACTCAAATCTTGTTCTTTGTACCATATCTCCCCTACATTTGGAATCCTTGTAGCATCAACAATAATAGAAGTGGAAATGGAAAAAGTTACACCTGCGAGAGTTACCCTGTTATCATGGAGGTTCAGTATGAAAAGCCTAGTCAACTAAGGGTGATGCTGAACTCTTTCCAACTTTTCACAAAACTCATAGCACCTGACATATCTGGAAGAGGACACAGCTAAAGGTTAAGCCTCTAGCTCTCTAAGGTTTGTTAGCTCTACTCTGATGATTTTTCCTCCCTTGTGTGGCATTCTTTGCTGTACAATCTCATCTTCCTCAAACTCATCATCACTTTGTTCCTCCTCTCTATAATCTATTTCCTCTCTCTCCATCCTTGTTTCTTTAGCATTTTTGAAACCCTATGGAAAAGGGAAGAAAGGGAGAGTGAATAAGTGAGTGAAGGGAATGGGAGTAGGGAAGGAAATGATGAAAAGAGGGCTTTAGGGGATAGGAATAGGGTCACAAAAATTAAGGGAGACGGGTAAAAGGGTTAAGAAATCTTGTGAGGTGATGGGAGGTGAAAATATGAAGGGAGATGAAACTGAGAATTTAATTATAAGTCAAAGGTAGGGGGGAAATCTAGGAAAAAATAGTGAAATTCCTAGAAATCAGGTTTTTAATGGAAAAGAGTAAGGGGACTTAGGGATGAGGATGTAGGGGTAGTTTTAGTGTTTTTTAGAAGTATGAGGTGATGTGGTAGGTTCTAGGGACAATGAATTTAGGACAAGGATGTTTTTGGGAAATTTTTGAGGGGGATGGGGATTTTGGGAATGACAAAGAAAAACTAGGGTTTCTTTGTAATTTTTTCCAACATAAAACTCACACACAAGCATAAAATGGAGACATAGAGTTACAAGGGCTCGCTTACTTGTTTTGGAGATTTAGAAGCAACCTTGAGGTGTTTGGAGAATGTTGGGAGGGCTTTGGCACTGTGCGTAGCACCTTACTCAGGTGAGAAGCATCCTCTCTCTATGCGCAGTGCTGTGTAATTTTGCATTTGAAAAAAAACTCTATGCACAGCGCTAGAGCTCTATGCGTAGCACTAGACTCCTATGTGCAACGTCAACCAAATTTTGTAGTTTCTTCCTTGTTCAAACCTCCTTTGCTCCAAAATCATGTTTTGTATTTGACACATGAACAAATGAGGACATCTCTTTGGAAAATAAGCTTTTATACTATCAATGATTTTTGGATTTTAGCTATTGGAACCCACACTTATTTCTTCTCTTTATCCTTTCAAAATACCTTTTTGATGCTTTCGATGACTGACATGGCCTTTTTATTTCTTCATCAAATATCTTTAGCTAGGAATAAGGAACTTTTTAGGGTTTTATTACATATAATGACTTAAAATTACATAAAATTAGGAATAATAAAATAACTCTGTTTTTATCTCAAAAATGTGATTTTTGAGATGAAAACTTATAAAGGTGAAATGTAACTTTACATGGAAAACCTGACTAAAGTAAATCATGAGTTTATTCTAGATCACCTTCACATCTTCTGCTGCCCTTTATTGAAAATGAGACAATGCAATTATTTGACCTAATGAAACCCTAGTGACATAATGAGAAATGAAAGAATTGACTCAACGAGTGACTTTTAATAAAAGTGGAATGAGAGTAGATTTTTTTTCAGCATGATGAAGACATGGAAGAGGGTTAGCAGGCATATAATTGCAAAGGAAAATGAGACATTTGACAAGGAAAACCACGAGTGGAACAATTTTATATCATGACCTAATGAAATGATTGAAAAATCTTTAGAGTGGGACACCTAATATGCACATGAAAAAGGTGTTTTGATCCCTGGTGGAAGCATGCAAATACTAACACTAACATTGGCATTATTGGGGATGGAAGCTCCTTGGAGGTGTCAAGAAAAATGTAGACCAAGTGCCTAACCTTTTGGCCAATATGGTCAAACAATTTAAAGACTGTAGACTATTAAAAATGACTCAAAAGCCAACCAAAGTGACTGAGAACTGACTCGAAAAATGAATTTGAAACTAACTCAAAACTGACTTAAAAAATCTGAAAATAACAAAAAATCAACAAGCTTTATAGCTTTCACTTCGGGCCCCAAGCCTAAATGATTTTCTTCTCCCAAACTTGTAGAAAATACAAACTGGTATTTAAAATGAAATTGGAACATTATTTCAGAAGTTGCATCAGAAATAGAAATGTTTCAAGAGCCTACCATTGACTGGTCCTCCTAAAAATTCTTGTCCTTTCATCTCTTTCAGCAAATAGGCATTTTGTCCTCGATAACATAAGATATTGTAGGGTCCTTTCCATGGATTTTAAAATTTCCTGTGTTTTCCTTTCTCTTCATTTCTTGCATCCCATCATGACACCACATCTTCCAATTGAAACTTATCTACCTTGGTTTTGCGATCATAAATCTTCTTTATTTTCTCCTGAAGTTTAGAAGCAGTCTGAGAAACTTCCTCTCTTGTTTTCTGAATGTGAATCATTTGATTGATTCGACACTGAAAATCATCGTCCTCACTACCTTCTTCCTGCAATAATATCATAACTAGGACTACAAGTGATGTAGGAAACATTTTATCTATACCATAAACCAATTCAAAGGGCGACATACCTATAGAATTCTCGCTGCTCACTCGGTTTGCCCACAAAGTATTGGTAAGCTTCCTATGCCAATTCTTCTTATTCTCCTCCAACATTTTATTAATTTATTTATTAGAGGACTCAGCTAATCCATTGCCCCACAGATAGTATGTGGTAGAATGGCCCAACATGATGTTATAATTTTTACAAAACTCAATCATTTTCTTTGACTAGAATGCAACTACATTATCTGTAATAATCTTGTGAGGACAACCAAAACGAGACAAGATATTGGACTCTAAAAACTAAATAATTACCGTGTCCATAGGTTTCCTTGTAGGGATAGCCTCGATACACTTGGTGAAGTAGTCGGTGGCGATAAGAATCCATCTATGTTGTGCTAATGATGTAGGATAAATTTCCCCAATAAAATCAAGTCCCGACTGTTGAAAAGGATCATTTACTGCAATAGGTTTTAGCGGAAGAGGAAGGAGTTTCCTTCTTCCTTGAAAAACTTGGCATTCATGGCAGCTTGTGACTGTTTTGTACAAATATGAAAATAGATTCAGCCAATAATACCCTGATCTCAACACTTTATTAGATGTCATTTTCCAAAATAAGTGTCTTCCACAATATCCCTTATGGAAGTCATCCACTATGTGCTTAGCTTCATCTTCAATTAGAAAGTTTAAAAGAACACCTCTTGGATCTTTCCAATAAAGGGCACTACCTATAACACAGAATTTAGAATATTTTAATTTCAAAGACCTACCCTTACTTTTTGACATTACAGGAGGAGGACATAAGTGCTGAAGAACATACACTATATCTGAATACCACGGTGAAGTGAGAAACATTTATGATACCTGTATTAGAGCACCATCTTCTTCGTCATATGACATTGTTGCAATAAGGTTTATGTATAGAGCATGTAAGTTTGATTCAACCATGAGTTTGGCTAACCCCTGTCCCTTGATCAGCTTGGTGGGCTTGATCTTGAGATCATACTCTAGCATCGCTGATATCCATTTACATCTTCTTCCTTTCGGATCAGTCTACATGAGAATTTCTTTAAAAGCTACATTTGGAACATAAGCTATAGTGTGTGAATGTATAATATAGACCCTAAAATCCTTGAAGGCTTTGATTAAGGCCAAAGCTTGCTTCTAAATAATATTATAGCAAAGAGCAACATCTCTAATGGCTCGACTAAAAAAATCAATGGGCTGCTCAACCTGATCCGTCTTTTGGATCAAAACCAAAACCAAGGTGTGCTCAGACGCAAATGAAAATATTATAAAATCACTAGTATAATTGGGACTAACCAAAACAGGGGTTGTAGTTAAAGCAAGCTTTACCAAATTGAAAGAATTCATAGCATAATTAGTCCATTTTACACTATTTTCCTTCCTCCATGGAAAAAGACTCTTTTTCAGATTCATAGAAATTCCGAACTCCCTGCATTTCTGAAAAAAATTCTCAATTGGTGTAAATGCTCATCATTAGAAGTAGAAAAAAAATATCAAATCATCCAAATACACCACTAACAAAACATCCTTTTCATTATAAAAATATATATCCATCGCCCGCTAAAAAGTAGCCCCCACATTCTTGAGTCCAAATGACATTTTGATATACTGAAAGGTCCCCCATGATGTTGTGAAAGTATTTTTATCTTGGTCTTTTTCATGTACCAAAATATGATTATAACCTAAGTAACCATCAAGTAGTGACATTCGTGATGCTCCAAATACCCTTTGCAGAATATGGTCCATCTTAGGAAGAGGGTAATTATCCTTCAAAGACACTTTATTTAAATTCCGGAGATCAATGCACAACCTTATCTCTCTGGTATTTTTCCTTACCGGAACCAGATTTGAAACCCAATCAGAAAATCTAATTGGAACAATGATACCAGATTTATACAATCGATTTACCTCTTTCTCGATGGATGGCAACATTTTTGGATTTATCCTTCTTAACTTCTGTCTAAAAGGTTTTTGATCCGGCTTGATGGGAATAGTGTGTTGAATAATATTTTTGTCATAGACCTTCAAATCTGCATAATCCCACGTGAAAATATCAAAAAAATCAGATAAAAATTTGATTTACTTATCTTTTTCTTCAGTAGATAATGTCTTAGACAGCTTAACCATCTTGGGCTTGTCTACTGTTCTGATGTTTATGTCCTCCACACCCTTTTCAGTAGGAACCAATGGTTGTTTTCTCGCCACGTCATCCTGATCAAACAATTCTTCTAAAGGCATGAAACCTCTAGGAATAATATTATCCTTCAACTGCAAGACGCTGATCTGATTGGCCTCTATGTTTTGATCATCATAATCACAAACATCATCAATAAAAGCATCTTTGAAATTTCCTTCATTCTGCAAAAATCTATTGATTTCTTTGTCATCCCAAAAAATTTTCCAATACCTTAAGTTATTAGGAACACTAGGTCTATGTTTGACATGAATTTCAAATTCATTACTTGAGTTCATTGGAATTTTGATATTACTTGCCACCATAGCAACAAAATCCGCAATGATATTTTGACTTCTTGGTACCGTTGTCAATGTATATTCAGGAAACATTTTCAAGATATCCAAGACTAAATTCCTATAAGTTGTCATTTGCAAACGCTTTTCTTGATATTCTCCTTTCACCTGCTTTATGACAAGCTCAGAATCACCATAAATAGAAATTCTTTTTGCGCCAATTTTCTTCAAAATTTTGAGACCTGTGATCAATCCTTCATAGTCTGCTTCGTTGTTAGAGCAATCAAAATCCAATTTATAAGAGAATTATCTAACATTAATTTTAACTCTATCTGGCTTACAAATAAGACTTCAGATCCAAATTCCAATAGCTATACCCAAAGCACCATCGAAATCCATGCTCCAAAGGCCATTTTCGTCTTCTAGATGCTGAAACTTAACTATTGGTTCTCATTTACTTTTTCTAGTCACCTCATTTTTCTGTTCTACACTGATTTTATGTTCTTCTAAGGGCTATTTGAAAGAATTCACCACTCTTTCTTCTTTATCAAGAAATTTTCTAAAACACTCTGAAAATTTGGGTACATCTTCTACCTCTACCAGCTGACTATTTACATCATTCAAACTACCATCATTATACAAAACAAAAGGCTCTAGATCTATATGTACAACCTGTATTGGATGATTTATGGGCTTATCCTTACTAGTTATCATGTACTTCATCTTCTTTTCCCAGTACAATTCCCTCAATTGCCCGAAAACAGGAATAGTAGCATAAGAGAAGTCAAGTTGTAAAGTACGTTTGAGTTTAGCTCCCCATGATCTAGATAGAAACATGCCAAATCGAGGTGGTATATCAGCCACCACCACATCCATTAAGACATTATTGGTTGGGATTTGTTTTAAGGAAACCACTAAATCTTTAATGAGACCAATGCACCGAACTCTACCAGAATCAAAAGAATACAAATCATGATATGGTCGAGTGATATCCATGCCCATCTTTTCCATAATAGCCTTTGGCATTAAATTGTGAGAAGCCCCAGAATCAAGCATAACATTATGAAGTATATACTCATGTAGTCTAAGGCTTAAATGAAAGGGGGTAACTTCACTCTCTTCTAACTGGCCATCTATAGTTGGACTGAAGATGAGCTTGGAGTGGTCATATTCAACGTTAACCATATCGGACAAAGGATCAATTATAAAAATTTTAGACACCTGGTGTTTATAGTGGCTATTCTTTACTAGTTCTATCAAAGGAATGGACACTTTAAATTTAGCTATTTCACTTTCTAAATTAAAATTTGTGACTTTATCTACCTCTTTGATGACTATATCTCTTATATAATTTTGATTCTTTGTTACATTCTCCTTTTTCTAAGTGTCTTTCTCTTTAGTAGCTGAGCTTGTTGATGGCTGGTTGTTTTTGCTATGATTCTGATCCGAATTCTCTTTACCCTTTCTCTAATTATTTGGAAGATCATTTTTTGGCTGGACCTCTTTTCTTTTCTGAATAGGACTGACAGGTACAACTCTTCTCCTTAAAGAATACTGTTTCTGCTATGCACTCAAAGCATTCATATACCCATGCTGATAATCATCGGATTTAGTTTCCAAGTCATCATCATTTGCCAAGATGTATTCCTCATATTTTGGAATATCCAAATTTTTAGTATATTATTCATCTTTAGTCAGAAATATGGGCAGACCATCTTCTGTAAAGAAATTATTTGTTTCGATAACTGGATCTTCATATCCTTCCTCTTCCACTCCTTGAACATAATTCTACTGCAACAGGGTCTAAATTTGTTGTTGTTGTATTGGTTGGTTGGATGATTTTTGCTCTCTTTGCTTGATTATGAACTGAGGATGTTGCTGCCCTCTGAAATTTGGGTTCCGGATCTATGTTTTAGGCCTATCTGAGATAGACAACTGATCAACTATTCTTTCCATAGTTCAGATTAATGAATCCATCTTATCATTAGAAGTAGATGTCTCCTCCTTCACAGTCACTCTCTTTTCAGATCTCATCCTTACTCTTTTTGCTAGGAAATTCACTTCCACACTTACAACATTCTTTTGCATATCTGCTAAAGTTGTAGGATCACGTTCATGCAGCTGATATGCCATATCAGTATCAAACCCATCTGGAAATTTGACTAAAGTGAAACCCTTAGGTGGTTTGATGTGTGCAGGAAGAGCATTGTATACTACATTAAATCTCACACAATAATATTGCACACTCTCGGCAACTTTTCTTTTGATGTTCTCATATTCAGATAGAATTTGAAGGGGATTTTTCTTTTCTTCCCATATTTCTACAAACTATCGATGCAAGGATTCTAAAGAGTCAATAGTGGATGCTTGTAGAGGTCTAAACCATTTCCTTAACTCTCCTCCCACACTTTGTACAAAAAGCCTCATCTTCACATCCTCAACATCAATTTCATGAAGATCAAAGAAATCATTCATCTTGTCTACGTGCTTTTGATATATCATAGCCTGATTATTGTCAAACAAAGGGATTTTGGTTTTGTAATATTGGGGCATAGCACCCGAATTCTGAGGGAGAACAAGGGGGGCATATCTTGCAACCATGATTGGTGGTGGAGGATTAAAAATAGGGATGTGGATGTTCACTGTAATCAAGGGAGGATTGGTCACTGATTGAGTAGTGTGAACATTATGTAAAGAAGAAGGTGAGGGATGAGGAATATTTTGGGTGATAGTAGATGTAGTGATGGTATTTTGAAAGAATTAAGAATCCAAAGAAATAGTATAAGAAGCTGAGATCTGAGGTCTTCTTATTACCCAAGCATTTATTTGTGAAGGAAATTTCTACAAATCATCAAGAATGTGTAAATTTTTTTACCTTGATTCTGGCCCCAATTCAATATGTGAAAATAGATCTTCAATGGGATTGTGAAAGGAAATGGAGGAATCAACAATTTTTTCATCAATCCAACTCAAATATTTGCTCCGGAAAAATCTTTGTTCAATATTTATATCAGACTCAATATCTTGCAAGGTTTCTAACTTTCCAGGGAGTGAATTAGCTTTGGGAACATAACTTTTTTCTGATTGATTTCCGGCTAAACTAGATTTCTCCACGACAGTTTTGGGTTTTCTTCCTATGTTCTGAGGATCATTAACAATGGTGGGAGGATTCAGATATGGATTGGATCTAGTGTATCTTTGGGAAGCCAGTATGTCCAATTTTGAAAACTAACTTTTGCTCTACAACTTTCAATTTAGCCTTTGAATAAAATCTAAACTTATAATCCAAAAGTTTAAGAATTTCAATGAAAAATTACTGGAGTGGATCTGATCATACTTTTTTTTTTCCCCAGTAGAGTCGCCAAAATTTTATCACTCCAATTGAACCTCAGGCTGAAGAAGGCAATTTCGAGGTAACCGCAACCCACGCTTAGCCAAGTAGCTAGCCCTACTAGGAAAGGAGAGGGCTCTCTCCATAAGGATCAAAGCCAATATGACTGGATAATGAAAGTATTTGGATAGGTATGGTAGCTCAGGGTTTTTATTTTACTGTATAGGGCTGTGTTGGATCAGAAGGAGCAAAACAATCAGGGCAAGGGAAATTAGGTCAAAATTTGCAGGGTGTTTTATGGGCAAGGTAGGCATAGTGATTTAGCACTTTAGGATTTCAATGGGTGGGATGATAAAGATAGGTGAGGAGCTATAAAGAGCATGGTGAATTCATGGATTCTTTTTAAACTGAAGAAATTTAACAGACTGTGAATGTCTACCCAAAACAGAGCATATGAGAATGGATTATGCTTATCTAACTTGCATACATTCACTTAGAAGTTATGAAATGATGAATAAAATTAACAATAAATTTAAACACATGAAAAAAAAGGAGAAATTGAACTAAACACCATACCACAGGGATCCCATAAAAATAGCTGCAAATCTGATTAATATTCCTTCTCAGAACTGATACAAAGTGTGTCTCTTCAAAGGCCAAGTATCCAACTAAGTCCAACCCTAACTAATAAGAAAGCAGAAGATATAGACCTCAAAACAACTCACCCTATCCTCAGGGAGTTGAATCCATGAGATGAGGATCATTTTCCACCAAATGCTGAACAAGAATTTGAAGACTAGGAAGACCCAACAACTGGCCTCTAAAAGAGAGGAAACTAATTTATTTGACCTCTAGAGGACTCAAGCTAATGAATCTACCTATAGTAAACTAATCCTCATCATAATTACATTCATATTTATCAATTACATTAGTGAAAACCCCAGATAGTGAGGAAAAACTAAAAAAATACGTGAAAAACACAGAAAACTCCAAAACAGGCAGAATTTGTCCTATGTGCAACGCTAAGGAGGAAAAAATAGCCCTTCTTGCAGGTCACTTTTCAAGGACATCCTGATGTCCAAATTTTGCTCATGATAGCTCACTAGAAAGCCTGTTCTGTCTAATTTCTAGATATTTCTTTGGTTTCTAATGTGGAGCTTATTGGACCATCCAAAATAGAAATCTCCCAAGACTACCTCTATGCACAGTGCACTGCTAGAAAAATGGAAGAAACATGATTTTTTGAGTGTTTTTGGCCCCTTTTACTAACCATATTTTCTCCAAATGCTTAGAAAACGTACAGGGGGCATTTCCTCATAATTTTGAACCCACTGATGTCTTCCATTTTTCCATTGGATGCCTCGAAAGAGTGCGCAACGCCATATAGTAGAAATTTCTCTTTTTTTCAAATTTTGCCCAGAAACTCAAAAATTTCCAAAAATTTTCAAAATTGTTAAAATTTTGTGGGATAGGCCCACAATCACATGTAAAGTTGAGCTACAAAGGCATCATAAAGTATCTTGAGTTTTTCACCTCCTTTCTTTTCCTTCTGAATCTCCTTCAGTTTATCCTTCATCTATTTGACCTTGATATGCAAATTTTGCTCCGTGTCTGATAGTGATGGGCCATGTGCCTGAGCATCTGATTTTCTATATTGGCCTTCATTAGTAGCTTATAAAAGTGAATTTTGAATCTCTAAAGCCACACTTCTCTGTTATATTCAATCTCCTTTTCCAACTGCTGGTCAAAACTCATAATTTGGGCTTCTTGCTTTTCTTTCTCCAATGCTCTTTTGAGGTTTCTTGTATTTGGCATTTTCCTGATGTTTTTAGCCTCCTCAAGATCTTCCATAGCTACTTGATTCATCATGTTTTGCCTCCTCTCCTGCAACAACTTCATCTCTAAAATATTTTTCTTGTCTGTCAACTATTTGTTCTCTTGCTCTAGGGAAGAGATGATGATTTTTTCCCTCCCAAGATTGGTTTGCAGCTCTATGATCTGTACCTCATTTTATTTGATGGCAATGTTTGATGTGGTAGTGTCATCAAACTCTTCAAGGTCTACTAGCTCAAAATCAACCTCTACCTCATGGGCATCTTCATGCTCTTTATCTATTTCTCCATGGCTGACCTCTATGATTTTCTCTTTTCCCTTTAATGCCTGGTGTACTTGCTTTGTTGATGAAGAAGGGAAAGCCCCTTCCACACCATGTGGAGCAAGCATTTTCCTCTCTGATGCAAACAGTTTTCTAAGCCCTCTTTGATATGTTACATTGCATTCTTTGACTTGCCTGGGTGGTTTGACTTTATGCTTCCTTGTTTTTGCAACTGCAGGGCTAGTAGATGCTTCTCTTCTCTCTTGTGGTGTTGGTGGAGGAATTCCGGGATTTGTGAATATGTCATTGGAAATGAAGGTATCCCTAGAGATGTTGAGTAGATTAAGATGATGTAGCACAATGATTTTGATGAGGGACTAATGATAGAGGCTATTCATCTGTGTTAGGATATTCTGACACATAGGAAACAATTAAGAATAACTTAGTCTAGTGTAGAGTTAGTTAAAGTGTGTTTCTTTACCATGTACATTTGTAACTTATAATCTGACGGTCACAATTTTTAGTGATCCGACGGTTATCTCTCACCTCAGTATTAACGGCACTTGATCCATGGCTTAACACCCAATTTTTCCATGATCTCTATTTAATGAGCATAGAGGGTCATTTTTCCGGTAACCGTTTATGAGAGAAACATATGTAACTTTTCTTTTATATTAATAAATTCCTTAAAGTGGCCGCATTGGCTTAGGCGTGGATTGTTTCCCTCTTTGAGGGTTTTAACCACGTGATTATACTGGTGTATTGATTTGTGATCTGTTTTTGAGCGGTGACCTTTGGTTCTTGATCTACGGAACTTACCCTGTAAATTCCTACATGGTATCAGAGCTACTTTGAGGGCCGCGTCTATTGTTGATCAAAATATGAAGCCAGTTTGACTGAATGTGAATGCCGTTTTGTGGATCTACTATTTTTGAACATTTTTGGGCTTGGAGAACTACTCGGTTGTGTCTGAAGTATCTGTTACAATGAGGAATGCCTTTCGTTTCATGCGAAAAGGTTTCCGGCTGCCCAAGTTATGTCAGTTTAGATATAGAGGTATAAAGCATCTATTTTGCAGTTATATTTGTTAATAGTTATACTTATTTCGGTTTTATTTATTTGCCGGATCTATACCCCCTTCTCTATGTATGCTCTTTTCTGTTCGCTCCGTGCGATCTCGGCAAATCAGAAATAGGAAAAAGGGATTTTTTTTTCTACGTATGCTCTTTCCCCGCGTCTTTGCGCGATCTCGAGAAATCAGAAATAGTGAAAAAAGTGATAGTTTTCGGTAAGGTTAACCGAGAATCTAACATTCTACCATAAGGCTTTGCATTTCGTTTTTTTTTGCTCATTTTTTGTGTTTTTTGTGCAGGAAAAGGCACACACACCGAAGAAGAAGAAGAATAACAATAATAACAATAATAACAATAATAACAATAATAACAATAATAACAATAATAACAATAATAATAATAATAATAATAATAATAATAATAATAATAATAATAATAATAATAATAATAATAATAATAATAATAATAATAATAATAATAATCCCCCATTCCTTCTTTCTAAAATAACATGATCCTTTTACTATCTCACTTGGTGAGGGGTTAGTTTATGAGAATAGAGGTCTTGGGTTCAAGTCTCCTTCTCAAGCTTATTTTGTAAAAAAAAAAATTTCAAAGGGTCAGAATTTTTTTTAAAAAGCCACACTTCATCCCATTCCCGTAACTATTCAGTATCTACAACTTAGTTTTTTCAAAAGGTATAACTTCTTCATCTAGAAGCTGTTTATCGAGCCTTTTTTTTTAAACGACCTAATTTTTCGAGATCTTTCCATTGGAGCAGTTAGTTTCAGCTTTTCTCAGCTTCAATTTTTTTAACAAAAATGGAAAGTGCATACCCGGTTATTCTTAACAGCACCAATTATTTCCAGTGGCTACCTCACATGGTAGATATATTTAGAAGTAAAGGGCTTTATAGAATAGCCACAGGAAAAGAAACTAAACCTTCCGATGATGATAAAGCTGCTAAATGGGAAAATAAACAAGATCAAGCACGAGGGTTTATAGGAATGCCCATTGCTCCAGATCTTCGATTTCATATCCTTGACATTGACACCCCTGATGAGGCCCTGGAAAAGCTAAAAACTGTTTTTGCTGTTCAAAATCAAATCCAAGCCCACCAGCTTGAAAATGAGTTTCTTACTTTGGACCCTAATAATTTCTCCTCCATTCAAGATTTTTTGTCCAAATTCAAGACCCTCCAAATTCTTTTAGAAGGTTGTAAGATCAAAAAGGACAATGGTAGCCTCATATATTGCATTCTTGCTAAGCTTGGTCCTGCATACTCTGTATTTGTTTCCACCTTCCATTCCACCAGAGAAGCCATCATTTATTCAGGAACCACCTACAAGAATCCCTCTTTTAATTCCTTTTGTGATTCTTTCATAAGAGAACAAGAAAATTTTTTACACCTTGGTCTTATCACTGTTGAAAACGCTTCTAATAAAGCCTTAGTAGCCCAACAACAACCATATCAAAAGAATCCCAAGAAGCAATATCCTAAAAAATATGGTCCTAAACCAAAACGAGGGCCCTAAGCAAATTCAGCCGCAAACTGAAAAATCAAATCACCAAAATAATAAGGCAAATCAAAACAAAAGGAAGAAGACAGAGAGACATTGCAACTTTTGCAACCGGGATGGCCTTATAGAGTCCAAATGTTTTAAGAAGATGGAAGCCTTAGAAGCAGCAATGAAGAAGCACAACATCAATTTTGAGCACTCTTCACCTTCATCTTCAGGCATGGCACTTTCTGCTTGTGGTTTTCAAGCATCAAGATCTGGTTATGATAGATATCTTAATGGTTAATATCTAGTTCTCATAATGGTTATGATAGATCTCTTAGTGTTGTAGGATCTAGAACCATTCATCTAGATAATGGTCAGTTTAATGATGTACTATGTGTTCCTACCTTGTCATGCAACCTTCTATCTGTTTATCAGATAACTCATTCAGGTGAAGGGAAAATAGTAGAATTCTCACCTCATGATTTTGTAATCAAGGACCTCAAAGAGCCTAAACATATTTTAGCTACTGGCATTGCTGATGATTCCACAAGGTTGTATAAGTTTGAAAACTTTGGGTCATCATCTCTTCCCTCTATTTTTGTTTCTCATAATGATGATGTGAGAAAACTTTGGCGTGAGTGATTTGGTCACTTAAACTATCACTCTCTTCAAAATCTATGTAAGGAAAATATGGTGACAGGCCTTCCTATGGTATCTTGTCGGGATGGTGTTTGCTCCGGATGTGTACTCGGAAAACATCATTGGGATATTTTTGACAAACGTGCCTCTTGGCATGCTTCAACCCCTTTGCAGCTTGTGCACAATGATTTATGTGGTCCACTTCCTGTTGTTTCTTTCTCTGGTTGCAAGTATTTATTAACTTTCATTGATGATTTTTCCAGATGCACTTGGGTATATTCTTAAAACTCAAGAGTGAATTTTTTAACATGTTCTTGGCCTTTAATGCCTTTGTTGAGAAACAATCTAGACATTAAATTCTTAAGTTAAGATCAGACAATGGCAGAGAATATGTTAACAACAAATTTATCAACTTCTGCACTGAGCATGGCATTCAATTGCAACATACTGTTCCATATACTCCACAACAAAATTGTGTAGCTGAAAGGAAGAATCACACCTTAAAATAAATGGCTAATTGTATGCTTCAATCTAAAGGACTTGGTCTCAATTTTTGGGTAAATCCATTAACTGTGCAAATTACATAGTAAATCGCACACCTAGTAAGGTTTTAAAGAATATCACTCCAGAAGAAGCTTGGATCTCAATCAAACCATATGTAAGTCACTTTCTTGTTTTTGGAAATGATTCTTGGGCCCATATTCCAGATGCGAAACATAAAGCCTTAGAACCTAAGAGTGAAGAATGTATTTTTGTTGGATATTCTGAAGATTTCAAAGGATATAAACTTCTTAAACCCAAATCCAAAAATATAATCATTAGAAGAGATGTAAAGTTTGATGAAAATATATCGGCCTGCGAGCCTAGTTCGTCGGGTGTGCCACCTTTGGCCTGCGAGCCTGATCCGACATATGTGCCACCTCTCTCTCTCTCTTCTATTTTTAATAGCATTCCTTGTAGTTCAGATGATGACAACAAGGATGACAATCCTCCTCCAACTCGTGAAATTGTTACTTATACTCCACCACTTCAAAGATGGGTCGGCTCTACTTGGGATGCAGCAGGTTCTCTTGCAGGTGACCTTGCCGATCGATGACATACACGTTCTTAGTTCGAAAGAGCCTCTTCCTTATTAGCTCAAGTTCCAGAAAAACTTGATCCAGAAACCTTTGAAGAAGCCTCCGGTCATCCAGATTGGGATGAAGCTATGAATGAAGAGTATTGTTCCTTATTGGCAAACAATAGTTGGGATCTTGTTTCTCTTCCAAAAGGAAGAAAACTTGTCAGATGCATATGGGTTTACAAAACAAAGCTTGGACCAGATGGAAAAGTGGATAGGCATAAAGCTCGTCTTATCTCTAAAGGTTTTTCACAAGTTGAAGGAATTGACTATACTGAAACCTTCTCCCCTATTGCCAAAATGAATTCTATCCACCTTATTCTTTCCCTTGTTGCCTTCTTTAAATGGGAAGTCCATCAGATGGATGTTAAATCCACCTTCTTACATGGAGATTTTCATGAAGAAATCTACATGGAACAACCCCCTGGATTTATCCAAAAATACTCTAGCCTTATTTTTTGCCTTAGGAAGTCTCTCTATGGTCTCAAACAAGCTCCTTGGGCTTGGTATGCCAAAATGGATAGATTTCTCTTAGATAATGGCTTTTCTAGGTGCCATTCTCACAACACTATCTACACCAAGAAGGTGGGTAATTCCTTCATCATCCTTGTTCTTTATGTTGATGATCTTATCCTCACTAGTAGTGATCCAAACCATATAAACCATGTGAATTCTAGCCTCAAAAAGAAGTTTGAAATGACAAACTTAGGACACTTGCATTATTTCCTTGGTCTTCAAGTCTTGCAATCCAAGGAAGGCATTACCCTCTCTTAGTCCAAGTATGCTTGTGATCTTCTACACCACTTTCACATGGAAGACTGTAAGCCTGCCCCTTCTCCTTTTTAGTATGGATTCAAGCTTTCAATCAATTGTACTACCCATGAAGTTGATGCTACCTTATACTGTCAACTTGTTGGTAAAATTTTGTATCTAACCCATACCTGTCCTGACCTTTCCTTTGCTGTTGGTCTTGTCGCTTGGTTTATGCACAAACCTCATGAAAGTCACTGGAAAGCAGCTAAAATAATACTTCGATATATTTGAGGTATAGTTCAGTTCGAGATTCATTACAGTGCAGGAGCATCTCCCTTGTTTATTGTTTTCACTGATTATGATTGGGCTGGTGACCCTAATGATCGGAAGTCCAATGCAGGATATGTATTCACTCTTGGTTCAAGACCTATTACTTGGTCTTGTAAGAAACAAAGTTCCATCTCCCTTTCTTTAGTAGAAGTAGAGTATCATGGTGCATTTGAAGCCAGCAAGGAAGCCATGTGGCTTCATCAGATCCTATCTAAATTTGGTCTTCATCAGCATCATCCAACTACACTTTGGTGTGATAATCAGAGTGCCATTCAAATATGTAAAGATCCAGTTCAACATCAGCGTATGAAACACATTGAACTCCACATACACTTCATCAGAAAGCTCATTCATGATCGTGTTCTTGAAGTGCAGTATTGTCCGACCAATGATCAAGTAGTTGATATCTTTATGAAGGCTCTCACAGAAGCGAATTTTACTAAACTTCGATCCATTCTTGGAGTTCAGGAAAGTTGTCATTCAGGGGGGATAGGCTCTAATGCCTCCTTCCTTCTCCTATTGTGTCACTTTTGTAAATCCTTCAATCCTATCCCAATTTGTTCTTAAGGGGGGATGTTAGGATATTTCGACACATAGGAAATAGGCTCCTTTTGTGTCAGCTTTGTAAATCCTTCAATCCTATCCCAAGTTGTTCTTAAGGGGGGTATGTTAGGAGATTTCGACACATAGGAAATAGTTATGAATAACTTAGTCTAGTGTAGAGTTAGGTAAAGTGTGTTTCTTTACCATGTACATTTGTAACTTATAATTCGACGGTCACGATTTGTAGTGATCTGACGGTTATCTATCACCTTGGTATTAACGACACTTGATCTGTGGCTTAACACCCGATTGGTCCATGATCTCTATTTAAAGAGCATGGAGGGTCATTTTTCTGGTAACCGTTTATGAGAGAAACATATGTAACTTTTCTTTTATATTAATAAATTCCCTGAAGTGGCTACATTGGCTCATGGCGAGGACTATTTCCCTCGTTGAGGGTTTTAACCACATGATTATACTGGTGTACTGATTTGTGACCTATTTGTGAACGGTGACCTTTGGTTCTTGGTCTACGGAACTTACCCTGTAAATTCCTACAATCTGCTGATGATATTCTTTCTTTGCCACAAAGTATGCCATCTTCTTAATGTTACGGAGCAAGAAACATGGGATGTTCAGCATCCTCACCCTAGTGAAATGCATGAGAAACCTGATATGATATGTGTACAATATAGAGAATATGCCCTCACAAGTGAATTATCTTATGATAATCCTCCTCATCGGTGCATACTTTCCGAGGAGGAAACTGAAGGGGAAAAAATTTCTTTTTTCATTCTTGTACCTAGTCTTGGGGTAAGGCTGAAAATAGTGATCACATAGATCCTGTGCTTTGTACCATCTCTCCTCTACATTTGGAATCCCTGTAGCATCAACAATAATAGAAGTGGAAATGGAATAAGGTACACATGCGAGAGTTACCCTTTTATCATGGAGGTTTAGTATGAAAATCCTATTCAACTCAGGGTGATGCTGAACTCTTTCCACCTTTTCACAAAACTCATAGCACCCGACATATCTAAAACATGACACAACTAAAGTTGAAGCCTCTAGCTCTCTAAAGTCTGTTGGCACTACTTTGATGATTATGCCTCCCTTGTGTGGACTTCTTTGCTGTACAATTTCATCTTCCTCAAACTCATCATCACTATGTTCCTCATCTCTGTAATCTCTATCCTCTCCCTCCGTGATTGTTTATTTGGCACTTTAGAAACCCCAGGGAAGAGGGAAGAAAGGGAGAGTGAATAAGGGAGTGAAAGGAATGGGAGTAGGGAAGGAAATGATGAAATGAGGGCTTTATGGGATAGGGACAGGGTCAAAAAAATTAAGAGATTTTGGGAAACGGGTTAAGAAACCTTTTGAGGTGATGGGAGGTGAAAATATGAAGGGAGATGAAAATGAGAATTTAATTACAGGTCAAAGGTAGGGGGGGAATCTAGGAAAAAATAGTGAAATTCCTAGAAATTGGGGCTTTAATGGAAAAGAGTAAAGGTACTTAGGGATGAGGATGTAGGGGCAGTTTTAGTGTTTTTTAGATGTATGGGGTGATGTGGTAGGGTATAGGGACAATGAATTGGGGAAAAAGGGGGTTTTGGGAAATTTGTGAGGGGGATAGGGATTTTGGGAGTGATAAAGAAAAACTAGGGTTTCTTTGTAATTTTTGCCAACATAAAACTCACAAAAAAGCATAAAATGGAGAAATATGGAGTTACAAGAGCTCACTTACTTGTTTTGGAGATGAAGAAGCAACCTTGAGGTGTTTGGAGAAGTTTGGGAGGGTTTTGGCCCTGTGTGCTGTTGGTGCCCCGTGATTTGCAAGATTGGTAAGAAAAAAACACTGCAGGGTACCACATCAACACCAATTTGTATTCCAAGGACCTAGCCTTCCTAGACTCAGAGAGGGATCTTTCTATGTATGTGTTTTTAGATGATATTTCTTTAAGCTTTTGTGTTATGATATTAGGCTAGTTATGAAGTTCTAAGGACTTGTTTGTTTTGGTTGATTGGTTGATGGGTTGATGGATCAAGGGTGTGAATTAATTGTAGGAGTGTTTCAGTTGAATAGATAGACCATGAGAAACATTAATCCATTGGGCTATGGATTCATAATAGGATTTAATTTCTCATCAACTTTGCAAGGGTTTTCATAGGGAAAGATAACTATATCAAGTGGATATCTTAGATTAGATGGCATATGAAATGAAAATAAGTTGTGAAGCCAATAAGACTAAAACTCAGTTACGAATATTTTAATCCTATTTAAATAAGAAAATCCTTTTGGATAACTTTTGGAGACAAACCAAAGGACAGGGCATACCATAGACTTATTTGGCCTAACTTAAATAAGCAAACCTTTAAGACAACAATCCAACAATCCTAAGACTACTTTCAGACAAAGAAAACATTTAAGATGACAGTGAGTGCAACTAAAGAGCAAGCTAAACCTATCTTCTTTAATCAAACACTCTAAAGACATTCAAAGAAACATTTTCATACATACTAGAGGACAGGGCATACCATAGACTTCCCTGGATGGACTCTACTAAGCATACTTCAAAGAAAGGCCTTAAAAAAACAATGTTTCAAGCTACACCAAAGGATAGGGCATACCCCAAACTTCTTTGGCTTGAATCTATTAAATCATTTCCAAGACAACGAGCTAGGTGGAATCAGAGGGCAATTAAGAATTCTCTAATCAGACCTTGCAGAAGAAAACCTTAAGATAAAGGATGCAGACAGAATTAAGGTGCCAAGACAACATATCCTAATCTAAAATTTCTATTCTTTTATTAGAGAAATAATGAACAGAATGGGAAACAGAAGGAAAAATTGACAAAGAAGGAAAACTTCACCATTAACATAGCTCAAGAATCCTGTGAACATGCTTGTATCATTAATGTTCAAAACAATTACATTACTCCATGTACAATAGATCTCGGCATCTCAAAACTTTCTCAAATCTAGCCTAGCATTCCTCAACTAGCTCAGCAACAGTAATCAACCAATTAACCATTACTCAACCAACACTAAAAATGAATAACAGATGCAGTATTTATCTATAAAATGATGAGGTGATCTAAGCTAGGGTTGCAGATGTTATTTATTACAAAATTAATGAGTTTTTGACCTTTGAGACCATCTAAGGCCCAAGGAAAAACATTTAAAACCAACTCACTTTGATAATAACTCCTAACTTAACTTTTTGAGCTATCTTTGGGAAATTTTTGACTTTTAAGCTTTTTCAATAACTTTACAATAACTGCTGGGTAGATGAAAAGTATATCTGACTGTTTGTAATAACGGCTTGGTGCTTTATTGAAAGAAACCATGCTCTAGGTGGCAAAATATCTTTCTAAAGAAGTCAATGCTGTAATCTGGTCATTTGAATTTTTTTCTGGGTTTAATCTGCCTTTTGTTTATCATTCAAACTCGGTTTAGGCCTTTAAACTTTGTATTTATCCTTATCTGATTGTTACATTGTCTTTTCCTTCGATTTCTTCTTTTATCCATGTTTATTTGATTAATCCTTTTCATTAGCCTTTTTCAATCTCTTTTTAACTTTTAATCCTTCAATATTTGTTGTCTGTCTTCGTTACCTTTATCCTATACTTTGTGGCTAATATTTTAATTTGTCCTTTGATATGTGATTAGCCTTTTAATATTCACTGCCATGGTCTTCAATTGATTTTCTTCCCGCACCTGTGTTTCTAACTTTTCTTTCTGTGCAGGGGTATTTTTTTGTGGTCGGAGGGTTTGATTAATCACCAAGGATCATGATTCTTTGGGATTATACTTGATCTTTCACCCCTGGTTCCTTGAAAATAAGACAAATCATTGGATAGTTACCCAGACATTTATTTAAATGCTTTTGAACCATTGGAATGAATTTTACGCATTTCCGCCATTAAACTTGCACATAAACAAACGAATTAATATTTTAAATCGTGCGGGGAAGGATTTTTCGGGCTTTGGAGCATTTTCAGAGGAGGATAATGGTAGATCAGGGCTTCGTTCCATAAGCAAAAACCTTTGGGAGTTTGAACGAGAGAGGCGGTATCAGAATTTTGGTGGGAGGAGAAAAGTGGTTTTCGTGAGCAGGGAGGGTGGTTTTGGCATGACTAGAAGGGCGATAATGGTATTGGCAGTGGGTGTGCGATTCCACTCAGCGAGTGCCACATGGCAAGGGAAAATCAACCTTTTCACAATGTTTTAAAAACATTAACCCTGGCGCATATAATATTGTGATATGCGATGAAGGTCATTATATCTCAGGGAGGGAGATCGATGGTGGTCGGGTGATCTAAGGGTGATGAACAGGTGAAGGATGGGGCCCAGGGGACAAATGGTGAGGTATTATTGGAGCACAAGTTTAAATGGAAAGCGGGCCTAGGGCTAACAAAAATAAGCGGATGCGCCCGATTTATAAGGTAAAAATAAGGGTTTGCGAATGTTTTTTTTAATCAAGGGCGGAGGGCTTACACATTTAATTGGGGGTTATGAAATAGGTGAGGTTAGGGTTATATGGGCATGGGGCTTAAAAATAGAAAGGATACCGGGTTAATAAAACAAAAGAGTCAGGTTTTTATATTAAAAAACATAGTTTAATATAAATAAAAAGGGTCCCTATAGGTTAATTTAACATTTAAAAATAATGTAAAAAGACATTTTGATCCATGTGGATATTGGTGGCCACCCACCTATTCCACTTGGGCCCCCACCATTGTCTCTTTCAGTTTTTCAGTTTCGGCATAACTTACTATTTTTAGTAGTTTTTCGGGTCCTGAACTTCTGGAGCCGTTTTGAGGCCCTAAACGATGTTTTTTGAGCATCGCTATTCCAGAAAATATCATTACATTTCGGAATGATATTTCTGGCGAAATTTGTAGTCCTTGGATAGATCTTTCTAATGATGTATCATCTGCATCAAACGGAGATAGTATGCCAAAGTTATGTCCCTGGGAAGTTGAAACACCAATTTACCCAAATGGGGCCCATAGTTTTGGCGCTTCATCTCCTAGGGTTAGGTTTTTGAAATTTTTAGGGTTCTCCATTGTTTCTCAATAATAAATAGGCCCTCGAGCCTCATTGTAACTCAGTTCAGAGGCCTGTAGCCACCACATCTCTCCTCAGGGATAGCTACCAGTGCCCTAGCTAGTTTTATTTTCATTCTGTCTGTAAGCAAATTTCAGTTCTTTGATATTAATGAAATGAAGTTTTATTTCTGGTGCATCTCTTTATTTATGGTTATATGTTTATTCGGTTGTGTTCCTGCATAAATCTGAATCAGTGGTATCAGAGGGGTCTACCTTTTCTTGATACTTCTTTGCATGTCCCCAACGAGGTCAGGGTATAAGGAGCTAGGGCTTGATCTGGTGGAACCTTTACAAGATCAGCCTCGCAAACCTCGATGGATGCCCATGGGGGATGAAAAGAAAGATGAGGGAGTAGGATATCCTATCAAAATATTTCTCGAGGAGGCCCTCGAAAAACAAAGGAACGGGATGATGGATAACTTTGCTCAAATCCTTCAACGAATGCCCACCGGTGGTGCATCTGCATCCAACAACCACTCTGGAGGTGTGACTCCTTTTAAGGTACAAGTAAATTTTGACATTCCCATATTTTAGGGTCAAATAGACGTAGATGCCGTAGATATATGGTTGAATCTATTAGAAGGATATTTCTCTATTCATGACTTTTCAGACCGGGAGAAGATTATTTTTGCACTCCTTAAAGCTACCCCCCATGTTAAGGACTGGTGGGAAACCTACTATGAGAACAAGGACCAGACAGAACCCTCTCTGTTCTTGGCCGTACCAACTTGGAATTCTTTCCGAGACGCCGTCAAGGAATAGTACTATCCCTTAGGGAACTATGAGAACAAGTACATACAATGGACCACGCTGCGACAACAAAGGGATCAATATGTGCATGATCTGATGAATCTGTTCCATACCCTATGCACAAAATTGGGTATCAAAGATTTAGAGAAACATTTGGTGCTAAAGTATCGCAACTGTGTTCACAGATACATTCAGGAGGAAATGGAGTTCCTCGACATCTCCTTGCTTGGTACGACATACTGGTATGCTGCCAAGATTGAGCAGAAATTCAAACAGAAGAATCGAGACTTTAGCTTTGCGAATCAAAAGCAAGGGAAAGGTGCTTCCAAACTGCAGAACAAAGGAAAGAGCCAAGGCATGGTGGCTAAAGACAACCTGTCAAAGCCAAAATAAAGGAACATCACCGCAAATCCAAAGAAGGACACGGGAAAGTGGTATGAGTTCCATAAGAGCTCCACTCACAACACAAGTGAGTGTCAGGCCAAGTAGTCACTAGTGGCCAAGATGAGGGCTTCTGAGTCAGATGCATGCTCCGACTCCGAATCAGAACCTGAAAAGGGAATAAAAAATGGAAACAAATTATTGATGCAGAGCCCAATGCCATTGTTGCCACTAAAAATATCTAGAAGGAGGAACCGAAAGATCCAAAAGAGGAGGAACGTCTCTTCCACTCCCAGATGTGGGTAAAGGGCTCCCCTGTACAGTTCATTGTCGACAATGGGAGACAAAAGAACCTCATTTTAGCAGATGTCGTGAAGCGGTTGGGTGTGCCGACCACATCTCACCCACATCCATACACCATCAGGTGGCTTCAGCAAGGATGAGATCTCCGCGTCAGCCAGCAGTGTCGCCTTCCCTATAGCATCAAGCCCTTCACGGATGAGGTATTATGTGACGTTGCTCCTATTGATGTTTCTGATGTATTATTAGGAAAACCATACTGGTGGATCCGTCATGTTGTGTATGAGTCTCGACCTCATGCTGTTATTGTTACTTTGGGAAATAAGTTGTACAAGATACCAGAGATACCACCTCCTGCAGCTGTCTCTTTGGCAATTGCAAAACAATGCAGTAAGCTCATTTCCAAAACTAGGAAATTTGTTTTCCTAATGATTCACCCCCAAGGAAACAAGAAGACCGTGGCCACGACCTCTAGACATGGCTCCTATGCATGATAACAACAAATGGATAAGGTTGTGGAGGAGTACGGGGACATCTTCACCTCACCCATAGGGGTTCCTCTGCACTATCAGGTCAAACACCCGATTGATCTGACCCCAGGTGCGCTGCTACCCAATGGACCGATCTATCGGCACTCTGTTTTGGAGAATGATGAAATCAAGAGGTAGATTCAGGAGCTATTGCAGAAAGGTCACATCAGACCAAGTTCATCACCCTGTGGGAGCCCGATCGTGTTGGTACAGAAGAAGGATGGGACGTGGAGACTCTGTATTGAATATCAGGCGCTGAACAAGATCATTGTTCAGAATAGGCACCCAATCCCACGGATTGATGACCTTCCATACCAACTCAAAGGTGAAAAATATTTCAGCAAGATTGACCTGAAGTCTGGTTATCACCATGTACCAATTGAACCTCTGATGTGTGGAAGACTGCCTTCAAAGACAAGGAAGGCCTTTTTGAATGGCTATTCATGCCTTTCGGGTTGACGAATGCTTCCACAACCTTCATGATGATGATGGATGACATCTCGCGGCCATTCACCAACTCATTTGTAGTGGTGTACTTGGATGACATTCTGATCTTCAACAAGACTTGGGAAGATCACCTTCACCACATCTGACAAGTCCTCCAAACACTGCGGCAACACAAGTTGTGTGCCAATTTGGAGAAGTGCACATTTGGCATGACCCAAGTTCAATATCTGGGATACATTATTGATGAAAGGGGGGTGCATGTGGATCCAACCAAGATCCAAGTCATTTAGGATTGGCCAACCCCAACCACTATAACAGAGCTTCGCAGCTTTCTGGGTCTTGCTAATTTCTACCATAGATTCGTGTTGGGATTCTCTCATATCACTTGGCCCTTGAGTCAAGTCACCAAGGGAGGAGCGAGAGCAAAATTATTTTGGTCAGAACCTCAACAGAGGGCATTCACAGAATTGAAAAATTGCCTCTGTTCTGCCCCAGTGCTCACATTACGAGACTTGCAATAGCCATTTGAGATTAAGACCGATGCCTCTAACTATGCTATTGGGGTAGTTCTTACTCAACAGGGACATCCAGTGGCATATCACAGTGAGACATTGTCTGAGACAGTTCGCAAGTATCCCATATATGAAAAAGAAATGTATTCCATTGTGCAAGCCTATCGACAATGGAAGCATTACATTTTGGGGAAGGAAAAAATCATCCACACAGACCACCGGCCCCTGCAGTTCATACAGACACAAGGGAAGTTGCAGAATGATCGCCATCAGAAGTGGTCCACATATCTGCAACAGTTTCATTTTAACATCAAGTACAAGAAGGGTAGCACCAATCATGTTGCAGACTGCCTCAGCCGACCACTGATCGTGGCACTCACCACCGTGCTCAACTCTTGTGGGCACGAGACTTCTGATTGGCCGCTTCTCTATGAGAGTGACCTAGAATTCGGCCACACTTACTCTTGGCTCTATTGCACTACTAAGTGTGTTGATGGTTGGGTGCACAAATAAATCCACAAAATCTTTGTATGTATAATTTTTTTGTTCTTTCATTAGAATATTGTTCCAAATGATGACAGATTGAGACTCAGAATCATCATTGAGTTTTTCCGTTTCAAACTGGAACCTGTTGGACTAAAAATAAACAAACATGTAAACCAAAATAGAGGTGTATTTGAACATCTCCTCTGTATGAAACTTAAAAAACTAGTCGTGGATGGCATCAACAAGAAATTGGGAAAAATTAAACATGGCTGTGGGTTTGGAATCTACTGAAAGGATGGATAGGAATCCTATCATGGCTTCATCAATCCATTGGTTTGTGTGATATCCTAGCAAGTAGGACAAGACAGTAACAATTTGTTGGGTTATACCATGGAAGGAGGATGCTGGGTATGGAGGGTTTCTTTTAGACATTGGGGAATCAATGGCCTTGAATATTTCCAGAGTCTTAGCTTTGCTGGAAAATTCTAGCTTCTGGTATCATTCTCTCAGAGCTTCATAGGATAAGGGAATGGTCCTTCAGTGATGGGGGCCTGCATCATCTGCTGGATTGATTGGGCATTGATGGTAAACATGATTTCTCATGTTGGGGTCATTACAATGCTTTGATTGATGTTACAGCAAGCATGGAACTTCCTAATGACTTCTAGGCAGGTATGGGTCTTGGGGAAAATGTATTAGGGAAATTTATTTTCCCACAGGCTAATGTCATCCACCTCTTCTAGTAATTTTTCCTCGAGCCAGCAGTAGACATCGAACAAGTCGGAGTGTGACTGTGTTTCATGGATCTTGAAATCCCTGTTTTCCAAATCCAAGTGTTCTAGTTCCACCTAAGGGTAGACCATAGGATTGAATGGCATCTGGTCTTGATTTGGAGGCATTTTGTGAATTGTGACGAATTTCATTGTGCAGAGAAAGAATGGGAATAATAAGAGAAGGGAGATAAAAAAGGGAGGGTATCAAATTAGAATGGGAAGGGAAAAATAATAGGGGAACTGCGAACAGACTTTGTAGAGCACTGAGAATTGTCCGCGGATGAACTAAATCTTTTTCACTGATCTTTGACTGTTAATTTCTTGTAACTCGATCACCTATATCAATTGAACTCAGTAGCAAAGGTAAACTCTGCCTCTAGTACTGAATTGGTGTTTTAACATGTGATTGGGTGAACGTTGGCTTGGCGCACGCTCATTGGACAATGACCCAACCAATTGAATATGCAATGTGTACTTGGCAGGTGTGGACTTGATTGGATGGAGGGGAGAAGTAGACAGCGACATGGCAACACCATGCAATGGTTCTCTAGAGGGAGCAGAGGTGACGTGGAGGGGGTGATGTGGGGAGACGGTACTCGGAAATGGTCACCATGTTGTTGGGCAAGTGCAGTGATTTCAAGCACGGCGGATATCACTTTAGGAGTGGGGGGGCTGTGAAGTGGCCTAGGTGCGCCACGTAGTAGTAGTATAGGTATCAAATACCATTTATTTCGGACCCCCCCCACCTTGACATTAACGTTCAGAGGCTGAGAGGGGGCCGAAAATTTATGGTGACCGTCAGATGATGAGGTGGTGTGCGGATATGAGGAGAAGATGGGGGTCGGTTAGTGAGATGGGACGTATGATATTATGGTGGGGTTAGGACAATTTAATGTATGGAGGGATAGTTTGGAACTTAGGATAGGGAATGAAATATTCTCGGGGGTTAGGATAAGGCGGTATATAGTTTTAGGGACATAGGATAAAATTAAATGTGTCATAGAATATGCCAAAATGTGTTGAAAACAACTTAATTCCCAAACTTTGGATTAAATTCCTTAACGAAACTTTAGGATAAGAACCCTTTGTCCTTTGATTTTTTCTCCTTCACCATATAAAACATGAGACCTTTAAATTGCACTTTCTAGGAAAAATTACATGTTTCCTCCATTGTTTATTCTCAAGATATCTACCTACCCAGACTACAAATCTAACACTTTTTGCTCTCTTACAGGGTGCGTTTGGACTTGCAAACCCTAAATCATTTTTCTTTGAAACTCTAACCTAACCTCTATCCCTTATTTCTCCTATTGGTTCATATTAAACTGTTGAACCAACTTCATTTCTACCTATCTACTTTTTGGCGAAGATTAGGCTGTTTGGCCAATCTTCCCTTTCTAATCCTATCAATAAAAATTCAAAATTGTACAATCATGTTTAAACTGTATGATTGAACACACCTGTCTAAATAGTAGTGGCATTTTGATTTTCATCACTTTCAGGATTACTTACTTTTTGGGGTTTTCTTTCCTTTTTCCTTTCTATAACCTATTTTCTTTTCTTCTTTTCATCTTTTCTTCGGAAATAATTTGAATATTGACAGTCAAGTACAATATGAAAATTTACCTGTATTGGATACTCAGTCACCTTGTGATACTGTAAATTGCAGGAGTCTAACAATGGCTCCAGCTAGGGATGACACTTCTCCTCAGGAAGTGTCAGGAACACTAAGATTAGTAGCTTGGTGCACTTCTGTTTTGTGATGACTTTACTGGATTTCCTCTTGATGTTTTTAGAATAGAAATGGCAGTTTAAAAGAAAACTCTGCATCAAAAATGATGATATTTACAAGAACTGTGATATTTACAATGGAGTGGGGAATTTCACGTACTTATAAAAAGTAATGTTTCAACATCTTGCCATTGACAAGACCTCCAAGCAGCTCTGTTCCATCTATCTCTTGCAGAAAAAATGCATTATTCCCTCTGAAGGAATGAACAATATATGGGCCCTTCCACAGGTTGTCAAACTTGCCATATTTCCATTTATCTTCTCTTCTAGAATCCCATCTCAGAAATTTATCTCCAATATTAAAGTCATTCGCATTTTTTCTTTTGTCAAATATCTTCTTAACATTTTCTTACATAACCTGAGTTCTATTGTAAACTTCTTCTCTGGACTGCTATAGTTGAATGCTCTGGTTTATCCTTCTTTGTACATCATTCTCTTCAGCTTGTACCTCTTGAATTATTTTCATGGTTGGAACTCGTAATGATGTTGGGAAAACTGCATCCATCCCATAGACCAACTGGTATGGTGACATGCCAATTGTTTTCTTAGTCGTCAGTCTATCATCCCACAATTCATGCACCAGTGTGTTGTGCTAGGATTTATGGTTGTCTTCTAGTAGCTTCTTGATGATATTGACTAAAATCTTGTTGGAGGATTCAGCCAATTCATTACCTTGAGGGTAATAGGCTATTGAATGTCCCATGGATATGTGATACTTATGACAAAAATCCACCATTTTCTTGGACTTGAAAGCTGCAGCATTATCTGTGATTTTTTTTCTAGGCAAACCAAATCTGGACTGGATATTGGCTTCAAGGAATTTGATAATCACTGAGTCAGTGGAAGTTCTGGAAAGGATGGCCACTATCCATTTGGTGAAATATACTATCGCTTTAAGGATCCATCTATGTTGGGTAGAGGATGAGGGGTGAATTTCTCCAATTAAATCTAAACCCCATTGCTGAGAAGGGGCCTCAACTAAAATTGGTTGTAAGGGCAGGGGCAACAAATTTATTTTTCCTTCAAAAATTTAGCATTTGTGGCAGGCAGCTACCATCTTGTGGATATCAGGGAGAAGAGTAGGCCAATAGAAACCAGCCCTAAGGACCTTATTGACAGTGGTTTTCTAGTAGAGATGGCCTCCAAAGTCCCCTTCATGGAATTCTTGCTCAACCATATCTGCATCATCCTTTAGTAAACATTTAAGAAATATGCCACCAGAATCTTTCCAGTACAAGACATTTTCTAGGATGCAGAATTTGATAGCCTTCAACTTTAAGAATCTAGCTTTAGCTTTAGACAAACCAGGAGTAGAATTTATATGGAATAGAACATATAGTATATCTGCATACCAGGGAGAATTTAGTAATGCTTCCTCAATAGGTGGAGTCTCCATCTCCTCTTGTTCATATAGTGAATGGGTCATGTTATATCCAATGCTTGAAAATTGGTTTCAGCCATCAATTTGGCTAAACCCTATCCTTTGATTAGTTTGGTAGGTCTGATCTCCAAATCATATTCTAGGATAACCACAATCCATTTACCTCTCTTTCCATCAAGAATCTATGTTAGGATATCCTTGACAACACCGTTGGGCACAAGAGCAATGATATGTGAATGTAAGATGTAAAATCTGAAATATTTTAGTGCTTTGACCAAAGCAAAGGCCTGTTTTTCCATGATGGTGTACTTTGAAGTTACATCCATCAAAGCTTGGCTAAAAAAGGCTACTGGTTGCTCTTGTCCTTCCTGGTTTTTCTGCAACAATACAAGATCAATAGTGTGTTTTGATGTGAAGGAAAAAATAATTAAATCCTTGGTGAAATCAGGGCTAATCAGAACTGGTGATTTAGTGAGTGCCTACTTTACGAAGTCAAAGGATTGTTTTGCCTCCATGTTCCATTTAATTCCCGAATCTCTTTGCAGCATGTTGGTGATGTTTCTCAGCAGTTCTACAAGGTTTGGTATAAATATTCTCAAAAAATTGATTTTGCCAATGAAATATTGGAGCTCTTTGATGTTCCTGGGATGACTAATTTTAAGGATGCCCTCGATTCTACTGGGATAAATTTTGATTCCTTCTTCAGATATAATGTGGCCAAGCAAATTTCCTTCTTCGAGACCAAAAAAAGATTTCCTGGGATTCAGGGAGGGGCCAAACCTTCTACATTTCTCAAAAAATATTCTCAAATGTGCTAGATGTTCTTCATCAGTTTTTGAGTATATTGTGATATTATCCAGGTAGATCACAATGAAATGGCCGATTTCTTCTGAGAAATAAATGTCCATTTCTCTCTGGAAAGTAGCAGCAACATTAATTAGTCCAAAAGGAATTTTCACATATATGAAGGCCCCCCAAGGAGTAGTAAAAGTTGTCTTGTGTTGATCATCAGGACGCACCAACAGTTGATTATACCCTAAAAATCCATCTAACAAATAAATCCTTTTGGAGCCCACCACCCTTTACAATATGTGGTCCATTTTTTGTAAAGGGTAGTTTTCTTTAAGTGATACTTTTTTCAGATTCCTAAAGTCAATGCAAAGTCTGATTTCACCTCTTTTATTTCTTGTAGGCACAATATTGGATACTCATTCAGAATATCTGATTGGAACTATGATTTTGGCATCATACATATTCTTGATCACCTTCTCAATCAAGGGAATTAGGACATGATTTATCCTACGTAGTTTTTGTTTGAAAGGTTTATGGTCCTCCTTGATTGGAATCTTGTGCTATATAATACTTGTATCATAGGATTTCAAGTCTTCATTAGCTCCAAGAAAACACATCTATGAACTCCTTGAACAAAGGAATGTATTTCTATTTTGCAATCACTAGCAGTGTATTGGATAACTTTATCATCTTGGGATCTTGTTCAATGCCTAAATTTCATTCCTCAATGTTTTCCTATGTAGGTTCTATCTTTGGTTTCTTGGCCACATCATTGAAATCAAACAGTTACTCTAAAGGGGCGTGTCCTCTGGGAAGGACATTATCCTTGAATTGGAGTACTTCAAATTCCTCTTTTTCTAGGTATTTGTGTATTTTTGTTCTATGAAAAGTTTCATTTGCTGAAATATTAATATCAGAATCATGAGGGAGTTCATCCATACTCACTTTTTATTTAGTGTGACGGTCTTCATAATAGTCTAGGTCCAAGCTGGAATCTTCAAATTCACCTCTGGATTCCAGGAAATTATCAATTTTTTGTCATCACCAAAGACTTGCCAATATCTCATGTTATTAGGGACTGTTGGGTGATGTTTGACCCGCACTATGTATTTCTTGTTGGGATGAGGTAATTGACAGGTACTAGCTAAAAATTCTAAACCATTGGCAAGGACATTTTGATTTCTTGGAATTGCAGCAAGGCCATATTCTTCAAATTTCTTCAGGAGGTCAAGGGAAACATTCTTTTATGCCCTCAATATAGGGTGTTTGGCCAAGTATTCTCCTTTTATATTTATAATAACCATCTATGAGTCCCCATGAATAGAAATTATTTTGGCCCCTAATCATTTCAGAAATTTCAATCCTAAGAGAAGTGCCTCATATTCTGCTATGTTTTTGGTGCACTGAAAATTCAGCTTGTAAGAATGACCTTATGCATTATTATTTCTAGTATTGAAGACCCACACCCCTACCCATGAACCTACTTTTCCACAAGAGCCATCAAAGTTCATGTTCCAAAAAGGCTCAATTTCAGCGTTTTGTTGTACAATTTTCATTTGATCTTCTTGCTCTTTATCCTGGTCTTTTTCTTCTTCAGCCACTTGTGCATCAATGCCTCCATAATTTTGAAGAATGAATGAGTCAAGGTCAAAATGAATAGATTATAGTGGGTAGTTATGTGGCTTCTCTTGACTGCTCACCATGTATTTCATTAGGGTTTCTCTATGCAGTCTTCTCTGTTGGCCAAACATTGGTATGGTAGCATAAGTCATATCCATTTTTAGGATCCCCTGTAACTTGGCTACCCATGAGCATGATAAAAGCATGCCATACTTAGGAGGGATTTCAACCGCTACTATATCCATCACTAGAATTTTTGATGGTATCTGAGCTAAAGTGATACAGAGATCTTTGATGAGGCCTAAGCATTTAACCTTGCTAGAATCAAAGGGGTACAAATCTTTGTATGGTCTGGTTATTTCAAGGAAAATTTTCTCCATGACTGCCTTTGGCATAATATTGTGTGATGCACCAGAATCTAGCATGGAATAATGGAGCATTTTGTCTTGAACATTCAGACAGATATACAATGGGGAAACAACTCCCTCCTGGGATTTACCATCCACTTCTCGCCCAAAAAAATTTCAGGCTTGTCATGATTTAGATTGATAGTGTTAGTAATTTCTCCTATTTTCAATTCCTTTAGGACCTGAGACCTGTATACCTCCTTGTTTACTAGTTCGGTGAGAGGGATTGAGATTTTAAATTTAGCAATTTCATTCTCAATGATGAATGGTGTTTGTATTTTTAGCAGATTTGAACCATCAGTCTTTTCAGGCACTGTTTTTGCCACAAATTCAGCTTGTTGACTTGTAGCGGGGACATCAACTTGAGCAGTTTTGACAGGGTTGTCAGCTGCTTTACCATTGTTGTCTTCTATACTATTCTTTTCTGGGATGTTTGTAACTTTCTTTGAGTTTTATCTTGTTTTCTTGGGATCAGTTCCAGAGATCTTCTTGCCAGGGTTTTGAATATTCTTTTTCTTGGAGTTATCAGATTTTTTCTTGCTTCTAAGGTTATAAGTATGTGCACCTCCATGGTAGCATTCTCAAACCCTTATTTATAATCCTCTGACTCTTCATATTCCACTTTAGTTTGAGTTAATGAAAATAGACCTTGTCCTTCATTAGTTAGGAAAACATCATCATCTTCATTAATCCTCATTAAATTAATTTGATTTTCTCCTAATTCTTCAACCACTCCTTCATCTTTATCAACATAATTCTCTTGGAATGGGGGCCTAATTTTTTGATCAGGACCTCTTTGTTCTCTTTGTCTTAGTTGAGGGGGGTTTCTTCTAAGGTTTTGATTTTTTTTTTGAGGAGGTAGTTGGTTTTATCTAGGGGCATCTCTCTCATTCACGTTGATTCTCTCCATCATTATTTCCATGGTTCTAACCAAGTTATCAATTTTAGCATCAGATGTGGAGGCTACAGGCTCTTCTTTTATAGTAACTCTCCTCTCAGTCCTCATCCTAGCTCTCTTGGCAAGTAGGTTGGCTTCTACACTTATGGTGTTCATCTGCATTTCCTCCAATGTTGCAGGATCTCTCTCTCTTGGATTTGATAAGCCATCTCTGGATCAAAACCATGAGGGAACTTAACCAGGGCCAAGCCTTGTGGTGGTTTCATCTGAGTAGGAAGTACATTATATACACTTTTAAACCTATTGTAGTAGTCTTGGACACTTTCTCCAGTATTTTTCTTGATTTTTTCATATTCTGACAAGATTTGAAGAGGGTTTTCCTTTACTTCCCATCTATTGATGAGTAGATGGTGAAAAGCAGGGAGATCATGGATACTATTAGGAGTCAAGCCTCTAAACCATTTTCTCACTTCTCCTCCCAAAATTTGAGCAAACATCCTCAACTTGACACTTTCATCATCTATCTCTTGAAGGTCAAAACAATCATTCATTTTGTCAACATGATTTTAGGGAGTTGCAAGACCAGTCCCATCAAATTGTGGAATCTTTGACTGATAATCCTGTGGCATGGGTATCACAGGTGGTGGCAGCACCAATGGAGCATATCTGGCTACCATGACTTGTGGTGGAGGAACCCAAGGGGGATGGACAAGAGGAGGGTTGACAAGGGTAGGTGGAGGATTAAATGGGGGAAGGTTGATAGTGGGTATATGTGTGGTGGTTTGGACACTCTGGTGGGCGATGTTCAAGAAAGTGGTAAGGGATGTAGAAACACATGGACAGGTTGAATGAGGATGAACAGACTTGGAAATAATAGAGGGGGATGTTGTAGTCAGAGAAGATAGTTATACATATTGTTGAATGTAAGCATCATCGATAACTGAAGTGAGTTCTAATACCAGGTTTTTAAGGGAGTCAAAGTGTTGGAGAAGTTGAAGATCAATTTGTGTGGGTGTGGAGGCTTCCCCAGCTGGATTATGTTATAGGATAGATGGTCAAAAAAATTTTGGGCTGTCCAATTCTGAGATTTGGTCCTAAATAAGTTTTTTTCAAAATATAAATCAATCTGGATGTCCTACAAGGTCACAAGGTTTCCAAGGAGGGAATTTTCCCTGTGAAGAGGTTTTCTACCAGTTTGACTCTCAGTTCTGAGGGTTTTTATTAGGATTTTCTCTAGATTGTCAACTATTGCAGGAGGATTTGGGTCAGGGTGAGATCTGGTAAATATTATTCTTGGAGCCAAAATTTAGACCTGGGGCACAGACAGGCTGAGTATTGGTAAAATTATGGAAAAATAATCTTGGAAAGTACTTTATCTTACAATGTTTTGACTGGGGTTTCTGAATTCGAATGAAATGTCAAGATTTTCAATAGTTCCCAAGTATGGTTTCCATTATGTTGTGGCTCTATAATTTATCATATTGGCAAGAATAAACTATAGAGGACAACATCAAACCACTTTGGAATCTAGGACCTAGCCTTCCTAGACTCGGAGAGGTCTCTCTCTATTAATGATTTACATTTACATTTATGTTATGAATGATGATGTTAGTCTAGTTATAGTGATCGTAGGAATTGGATTTTTTTATTGATTATTTTGGTTGGATGAGCATATATGTTGAAACTAATCCATTCAGCTATGGAGTCAGAAAAGGCTGGATTGGTGCATCAACTTTTTCAAGAGCATCACAGGGCAAGCTAACTGTGCTAATTGGATCTCTAGAGTGGTGTGAATTGTGAGGTGGAGGAAATGGTTGTGTTCAGTAATGATTAAAGAGAAGTTAAGAATTCTCTAACCAAACTTCAGAAGAAAACATTCAGATGGTAAACACAGACAGAATTAAGGTGCTCCAACAAAAAATCTTAATCTAATTTTTCTACTTTACAATCATATAAATATGATGCACAATGAGAAAAAAAAATGGAAGAATTTGATACAGAAAGGAAAAACATCACCATATAACACAACTCAAGTATCCTATAAAATGGCCTCTTATTATTGATGCCCCGCTTCAAAAATTACAACACTCCAATACAAAAGGTTCTTACAATGTGGGGTCCAACCCCTGATACTTCCAATACATGCAGTATTTAAATACAAACTACATATATTGCCATATATACTTCGGAAACCTTTCATTAATGGCCAAGACAAAGTACATCTAACAAGCTCTGCTTGTGGTATTAACTTTGACAACACTTCATGAATTAAAAGTAAGCCCAAAAGTGTCTGAGGTGGTCATGAAGAGGAAAATATGAATGGATCTGACACCTGGCTCTACCTTTCAGACCACCTTTGCTGGATCATTAAATCTGAAGCGGTGCTGACACCTTTAGCTGATCAGTGGCTTTGCTGACATGCTCACTATGCCCTTCAATCCTGATACATACATAACTTGGCCCATTATTTCTTACCTAGAATTCTGGTCCCTATGACCTATCAATAAACCTCATCCACCTCTGTATATTTTCTGAATGTGGGCTTGGCAAGGAAAATATGGTTCAGTTCATGTTGGATGAAGATGTCATTACTCAAGAGTTCCAGGACAACTTTCCTGGTCACATTTCCTTTAATGTTGGAGAATTTGGTGGTGTCTTTGGTTGTCTCCCTGAGCTTCATCATGTAATATCCCTTCTAGACCAGTTTATTATTAGTTACATATAGTTAAGGCAACCCTTTTTCCCTTAAGGGATCAATTCTGTTGAAATATCTTCCAATAGCCACGTCCAATTCGTGGCATTTCTCCTCCAGCTATCTGACCAAATTCCTCTTAGTGAGGACCCTTTTCACTTCTAGTATGTTATTTGTCTTGTCCTGCACATCACGTTCCTCAAGCTAAAAATTGGCTTTAGAATTCATGAACTCTATGATTTTGGGGGTTGTTGCAGGCATAATTCCCAACTCGAGATTGGCCTTCTCAATTGCCACCCGACACCTGTCAATAAATTCCTTCTACTAAAAAATGATATGGATGGAGTGCCAGATTTCATCCACTGACTCTATGATACTACCCCAGATGATCAGCTTCATTTGACCCATAATATTACTGGGTGAGAAATCCCTTTCTACCTTCTCCAACCTTTCAATCTGTTTCTTGGTTATTTCATGGGAAGTTTCAGATATTGCCTTCTGATCTCTCAAGATGCCTATCTGTGCTTCCAATTTCTTAATCTCTTTTCTCTAGATGGTCATACTCTCCATGGCCTTGGATAACTGATCTTCCCCACTTGAGGTCCCATAAGTTGTTGGGACAAAAGATGGAATTGATGCAATGGGTACAACTTCCAAAGGGATGAGAGCTACTCAGGCTACTCCTTCTTTCTCCTTCAACAACTTCTCCATACATGTCTCCATTTGTTTGATTTGTGTATACTGATCCATGATTAACTTCATTAACTCAGCCTTCTATGACACATTTTATTCAATGCCTTTTGCCAAGGGGTCTTCTGTTGCTAACATTTTGAGTTTTTTCCGAGGGCTGCTATATCAACATTCTTTTTCTTCAAATCTCCTCCACAGCTTGAAAATTGGTTGGGTCATACTCCATATTCACTATCAAATCCTCCAAATATTTGATCCTAGAGTATTTATCCATAGTAGAAATTTCCGCCATCTTAAGTTGAGATTGAGTATTAGCTAAAGATACCTGTAGTTTTGACGAGATCATGGCAGTACTTGTCAAAGTAGAAGCCACCATCTCTTTGGTCTACTTGTGTAACTCCATTTGGTCAATAGGGTGGATGTCTTTGGAACTGAATTAGAATGATGATTTATTTTAGCCTTCTACTCCTTGAGGCTATGGAACTAGGGCTTCCAGGAATGACATTTGCATCCTCCCATTTTCAGTATCAAAGGCAAACATCAGTCTACTTTGTGAAATTTATGTTTGTTTCCAAATTGGTTGTAGGTGGTGGTCTTTAGCACCTCATTCCTCAACTTTATTTCTCTGAATACATCATAGAATGGTTTTTCTTGGGCTTCTATGGCAGGCATGGTGTAATATTCCAAATTACAAAAGATAGTAATATTGAACAAAAAACTGGAATGTACATTGAATATTAATACAAACACATGAGAAAATAATAGATCCATTATATTATGTATCACATCAGCAAAATATACAATATTTTGAGGAAAAAATCACTCAAATGAGGCAAACAAGCCTCTAATGCCAAAATACACTCAAACCACAATTGATGCTGCTATACATCAATGTAGGAGTACATGAAAACACAGTCCCATTGAGGGCTAATGCAAATAGAAAATGGGAAAAATTGGATCTACTGATATGATTCTCAAAAGGAGTTGAAAATGGAGAACTAGTCTCTCAAACACAATCCCAAGATAACCCGGAAAGGGTTTCTTGAAATACACGAGATGCAAAAAGTGCAGACTGCAACTTTGTGGCTGAATCATGATGTATCACTGGAGCTTTGCTGAAATAAGGCTGAAATAACAAATATACGGTTTTATCTTCTCCTCTCTAGCTTTCCAGGTGAAAGTCTGCTCCTTTCACTAGGAAACTAGCTCATAAACAGGGTTTCTCACCCCTCCACTACAACACCCTGCAAAATAACGCAGTTCCTCGAGGAGACTACGTTGTGGCTGAAGGAAGCTTCTTGGCCCAATGTAAAATGGTGGAAATGAAGCTCAAAATAGCTCTCCTAAGTGGGCACTTGAAGTCCCCTGAGGTAGAGTGTGGGATTCCCACCTAGAAATACCCTTGTACTAAACAGTACAAAAAAATCCACTAAACAGGTGAAGCATGCAAGAAGTCATAAGACCCAAACATAAACAATATTTTGAATTCCTCTCATGGCTGCCATCCCTTTCCTTATATGATTGGTGAGCTTCCTCACCCTTGGACCCACTCATTTATGATGCTACATCCATACAAAGACTCCTCCTCAAAAACTGTGATGCCCCCACTAGTTCCACTCTCTCTTATGGCAACTCTGTTGATTTGGTCAATCTTGAACCAGTCTACATGAATTGACCCCCTTTACACCAAGGGTTGCTTTATTTTGGCTAGCTAAACTGATCCACATTTATATTAGAGGTGTTTTATTCCTACTAAATAGATTTAAGGGTCTCTTTACTCCACTTATTCATCTAAGCTATGAATAGAAGCAACAAATAAAATTCCAACTAGTTAAAAGATAATTGGGAATATTACAGTCCTCCCCTCCCAATTTTTTCTTGTCCTCAAGCAACAGTAAAGAAGGATGCTGAAAAATATTCTCTCCTTCCCAAGTGGCATCCTCATTAGGTAGATTCCTCCATCGAATCAGATACTCTCTAATCACCCTGTTTCTTAGCTACCTCTCCCGAGTATCCAAGATAGCCTCTGGTTGTAAAACCAAATGGCCCTCATCATCAATAGGTGGGATTTCCATGGTGGCAACCACATGTTGTCTAGTGGCCTTCTTGAGGCATGATACATGAAAATTTTTATGGATCTTACTTCCAATGGGAAGCTCCAACTCATATGCTACTTCCCCAACATGACAGATCACCCTCAGGGAAAATTTTAAGGATGGAAAATTATCTTGAATTTTAAAAAACTTGGCGAATCTCACTAGTCTCTAATATGAAAACTATTAGGTCTCCGTAGTTTGCAAGATTTCCAAGTACAAATGCTGCAGAGCCTACATCAAAACTTCTTTAGAATCTGAGGACCTATCCATCCTAGATTCAGAGAGGGATCTCTCTATATATGAGTTCAAAGATATGATCTTTAAGGCTTGAAATATAATTTTAGGCTAGTTATGAAGAACAGAGTTTTTGTTTGTTTTGGTTGGGCAAGGATATAATGAAGGTGAAGGAAGTCTATATGAAGGGAGAAGGTGTAAGTAGGTGAAAGAATGTTTCAGCTGATAATATAGGCAAGGAGCAACATCAATCCATTGGGATAGGGAGTCATAATAGGATTTAATCAGACAACAAGGTTCAAAAGTGGTCCATGGGGAAAGTCATCTATGTCAAAGGATCTCTTTAAGTTGATTTTATGGCATGAAACAATAAGAAATGAAGTGAAAGAAATAAAACACATGAAGAAATAAAGAACAACCAAAGATCAAGTAAGTACTTTGAAACTATCCTGCTTTTGGCATGCACTTAAGGAAAGACACAAAAGTAATATAAGACTAGGTAAGTACATTGGAAATAGCTTTCTTTTGATGTACTTTTAAGAGAAAACATTTAAAAACACAGAATAGCTTAAGGTCAAGTAAAGAATTTTAACTTAGCCTACTTTCAGCATATTCAAAGGGAAAACATTTATGATAAACACCAAAAGTAGTCTAAGATCAAGTAAGTACTTTGAAACTAGCCTGCTTTCAACATAATTTTAAGGGAAATTTTCAAAGCAACTGTTGGAGAAGAAACTATAGGACAGGGCTAACCATAGACTTCTCTAGCTCAATATTTAATTAGCAAACTCATCAAGAACATTCAAAAACAATATCTCAAGTTGTACTCAGGAAACATGGGCTTGCCGACACTTCACTGGTTATACTCTATTGAATCATCTTTAAATAAAAAATCAGCAGAAAACATAAAGGATAAATATTTTCAGCGAGATTTAGGGTACTTCGGTAGTAAATCTTAATCTATATTTGCTGTTCTTTATTAGAGAAAAGTGGAAAGAATGGAAAAAAACAGAAAATAACAATTTACAGTGAGAAACACATCACCATTGACATAGACCAGAATCCCATAAATTAGCTATTTGTATTTGATGTTCAAACCAGTTACAATATTCAAGTCCAATGGGCCTCTACAGCTTGAAACTTCTCATCTCACCCTATGTGTCTTCAATTACAAATAGAGATACAACAGATTCAAAAGCTATTTACATGCAATAGATATCCAGAGACCAACCTCTATACCATCCTCAACAGAAGTATTTATAGAAGAATGTGGAGGTCGAGTGTAAGAAGGGTTCATTAGTTCAATTAATACAGAGTAATGGTGCCTTGACCTTTGGCAGGCCTAAGGTAGAAGATTTTGAGTTTTCATCTATGTTTTAATGATTTTACATTAAATTTCATCAACCTTAGTTACTGTTGTTGACTTTGTGGGCTTTGGTAGGCTGATCATAAATTTTGAGCTATCTTTGGAAAAATATCTCTGACTGTGCAATGAATATGCACTCTTTTTAAAGGGATAAGTTCCCAAGTGGCAGTTGAGGAGTTATGGCCCCGATGATGTGGCATTCGGAGGATTTTTGTTGATCTGTTTGCTTCTATGGCTTTAAGCATTGATCTACTTTTAATTTGTGCTTTATCTTTATTAAGCTCCCTTGATTGTCTTTAGGGTATTCGAACTACATTATTGTCTTTAACCTGTGGATTAAGTACCAAATCTTTAATATATTGCGTTAATATTTAATCCTCTCGGGTATAATTTGATACTTCTTCTGCTCAGGTATCTCGGTTTTTTTTTTGATATGGAGGGTTTGCTGAAGGTCGAAGATAGTGATCTGTCGAATAAACATGAAATTAAATCCTGTTCTGATTCCTTTATTTTGCAATCTTTGGCTACAGGATCGTCATCCTGCAACCTATGTTACCTAACTGTGACTGTTGAAATCGCGCGAGTTAACTACCCTTTAAACCCTGCAAAACACGATAGACACATTACAAGAAACCTGTGGGAGCTTGGATAACTATGACAGAGGCTCGGGGGAATGGTGGAGGAGTAGTGAGAGTGGTGAATGTAGCGACGAAGGAGGGAAACCCTGGCAGAGCAGCTAACCAGGTTTAAAATTTGAAATGGGGCATGAAAATGAAGAGAAATGGTTTTTAGAAAACCACTAGTGGTTATCGCATGACCCTCGGGCGATAAGTGGTTTTTCCCAGAGGGAGTGCGATTCCATTCACTAAGCGACACCTGTCTTTTGGAAAACCGCCAATATCACATTATTTTGGAGTGTTAAACTCTAGGCACAAAAATTATGCGATATGCGTCATCAACCATTGGATCGGAGGCTCCAGATCCAATGGTGCGGAATGAGCGTGATAGGTGGTGAGATGCGGGGTTGAAAGGTAAGTAGGGTCCATGATGATGTATGCAAATATGTCATTTAGTGGGTTAGTTCTATAGTGGGATGTTTATGTCGGGTTATGCTTGGGCCATTGATCGGATCTGATCAATGGTCGAGATTGACTTTGGGCAAATGATAAAGGAAGGCATATGAAGGTGAAAAAGGGATAAGATCTTGTGTGATGGCCATTTGATAAGTTGATCGGACAGTCTAGATTGAGTCTAGGCATAGAAAAGAGAATGATGTTTTGAAGAAAGGGGAGGCTCGATGATCGTTGATCTTTCTAGATTAACGGTCCAAGACAAACAATGGGATTTTCAAATGATGAAAGGAAAATATGAAAGAAAAAGGGATCGAGGAGGAAGGAGAGGGCTTAGCGCCGAGTGTGAAACTGGGGCATATGGAGAGATGAGTGACAAGGAGTGGTGGTGAAGGGGCTTATTTTTTAAAGCACTTGGTTATAGCACTGAGATTCTATGGAGAGAAAATACTAAGGGCTAAGATGAAAGGTGCTTAAGCCTTGTTTGTTTGAAGAATGGGTTTTTAGCCTAAAAATTTGGGTTTTTAGGCTTTTTAGGGGTTCCAATAGGAGGGAAAGGGGGGTTTCAAAAGCTAATAAAGGAAATTTATTAGTTTTGAAGGGAAGAATGAAGGGTAAAAGGGGGTTTTTCAGAGGTAAATGGAGGATAAAAAGGGTCAAAATGAGTGAATGAAATGAAGAAAGAGGGGTTGTTTAGGGAACAATCTTGTAGGGGCAGTAGGTTTAACTTGGTTTACTTATAATGAAACAAACAGTGAAGATTACTTGAAAAGTTCAAACAACAGAAGAAGACTTCAAGAATGAGCAGTTTTTTCCTGGAAACAGTCTCTTGAAGGCTTAGGACTTATTTTTAGCCATCATTTTCTTAGTCAAAAATTTACTGATGGCTAATAGTGGCTCCACTTGGGGATGGCAGCTCCTTAAAGGTGTCAAGAACCTTCATAATTTGATCTCTGGGATGTACACCTATGCCTTTATCCATGACAACCCCTTCTTCATTAATCATGCTTCTTTAGGAAAGATGATCAGTATTTATATCAAACAGAGTGATTTCCCAAACAACTAGCTACACAACCTACTTCCTATCATTTTTTCTTTAGTAGGTGCATTTGGACTTGCAGACCTTGAACATCAATATTTTATTCTTTCTAAAGTAGGAAAATATAATCTAAATCTACCCTTATTTCTTCTATGAGTTCATATTAGACTGTTGAAATCATCATTTCTCTACCTAAGCTACTATCTACTAGGATTAGACTGTCTGGCAGATTTTTATTCTCTATCTTCTACAACAAAAAATTGAAAACACAGTCAAATTAGGATTAGGTTGTCTGATTTTCCATGATGTGTATGGCTGTATGTATAAGCTGCTCATAGACTTTATTTGCAGAAATTTGAAACAAAACTGTGAAGGCTTATGATCTGAAACTCTTTACAACATCCTTCATTCTTTTTGCAACTCCGGTTTTGACCTTTTTGAGCTATTATTTACTTTTTCTTGGTTTAGATTTTGAGCATATTAGAACCAATCTTTAATCAATCTTCCAGGTTCAGGATTTAAGCTTGTTTGAAGCATATTTTTTCTATCCTAATATAATCTACTGATAAGCCAAGATTGAACAGTTTCGAAAATCTTTTTCACTAACCTATCAGCAGAAATTTGAAATCTATCTTAGTCATGATTAGGCTGTATGACTAAAATAGCAGTATTGTTTTTGGTAGTGGCATTTAAGCTTGCTCACTTTCAGAATTTCTCTTTTTTTGTATGGGTTTGTACCTTTCTTCTTTTATATTCTGCCCTCTTTTTTCTCTTTTTTATTATTTTTGTTTTTCTGTCTTTTTCAAATTCAAAAGTAGAAACAAAAAACTAACTAAATGCTCAAAGGGTGAACTTTATTGCCTTCCTATCTAACCTATTCTAACTTGGAAATATTTACATGTTTTAGCTAACAAACTCTCTTTTCCAATACATCCAGTCAATCAGATGGTTCCATGACTGGTCTTTGCTCATCTCTTTGAGCATGCTAGATAAACAACAGGGGCACTCCGATCTCACTTGTTCTTTAGCAGAAGTGCTAAAATATTTTTTGACTATTGGCAATATACTTCTCCTAACAATATTTATTCCTTCTTGAAATATCTTCAAGAAATGAGCATAGGGATCGTGAAAGAAAGCCTGGTTATGAATATTAGGAAGATATTTTTCAACCAAGATTATATTTTTCTCCACTGGATCCAGAAAAATATTCTTTTGAGAAAGAAAATCTTCCTCATCTTCATTATAATCTGAATTGGAGGACTCATCATAGATTGCAGTGTTGTCCTCTTGTAGTCCTGGTATGCTTTGATTCAGTGGACTGTACCCTATGAAGAGATCATTATATTCTTGAGTATGGGTGTCTTTTATTACCTTAACCCTTTCAGGAGAAGGTTCTTTATAGTCATCATGATTAAGAAATTCTTCATGATTTTCGTCCCCAACCTTTGAGCAGAAAGAATGATGATTACCAATTATGTAAAATTTGTTTCTGATGGATTAGACTGGCTGATTTATACTTTCAAGCTTATGATAAGGAAAATCATGACATCAATCCACTATTGGTTGCCCTTCATGATTAGTTTCTATTTGGAGCTCATCATCGTCATCAGATTGTTCAAAATTTGGAAAATCATTAGAAAAAACAATTTCACCAATCAAGCATATTGGGTTATCAGTCTGTTTTTCTTTAAGCTGATCTACAAGTTTATTTTTATTTCAAGACAACAAGGTTCAATAGGTGGATGAGCAGAAGTGTTTTTTTTATAAAATATTTCATAGGCAGTCTGCTTGTTTAATATTTTATTAATTTCTTCTTCTGTCAAAAGAGGGATTTCTTTTTCAGCATGGACAGAAGAACAACAGTCCTCTTTTTCTTGTGTTAACTAGTTTTGAGGCTTGATGTCTTCTTGAGCCTCTTCTAGGGGATCCTCACTTTTGCTTGTAGGGAAACCTTGAGGATTTTCTATTGTTTCCTGGTCTACTTTTGTTTCAGACAACTCCTCATGATTATAATGATACTCAGTGTGAATACAAGGTTCATGAGTTGTTTCTTCTATAATATCAGGATGCCACTCTTCTCTTACAATCCGAAATGAGTTATAACATAGAGGGAGAGTCCCTATATGTGTTTATTTTTCTTCTATTTCATGTTTTGTGTTTTCTAAGTGGTTTCTTGTTTCCTCAAAGTACTGCTCACTATTAGTTTTTGAAATTTGGTCGTGAAGTTCTCTTAACAGTAAAACACAAGTTATAGGTAAGAAATCAAGAATTTCTTGACAACCTTCCTCATTATATTCTATAAGGTCTTTATCATCATACATTTCTTGCTCTTTATCTAGGTCTTGTAGTGGTTGAGCTTGTTATTAGCTTGGAGAAAGCATGGGTTGCTCTAGATCATGAATATTTAAATCAGCCTGTCCTAGAAGGGATGGTGAATAATTATTAGTTATGTTTCCAATTGAATACTGGGGATTTTCTTCTATTTCTTGATTAATTTCTTCCTCAACTAATTCATCTAGGTTCTCATGATATTTTTCTTGGGTATGAAATTCATGGATGGATGTTATGATATCGTCAGGCTGCCAATTTCTCAAATCTTCATAAATTTCTACAAGGTATTCTATGATGCCCTTAGATTGATTACAACAACTTCCTTCTAATGATAGATAAGGGGATTTTTCCTTATAATTATCATAAAATACTATGTGGAGGTCTCTCAGAGAAAACAAACTACCAACACTCAACCATTCATATCAATCCCTTGCCTTTCCTTCTAATGTTAACATGAACATTTTCATAAGGTAGTATTCATGTCATTCCACCTTTAACCTCCATACATGTATGTGAAATTTCATGAGATGTAACAATGGGTCATCAAACTTTTCACCTTGAAATATAGGAAGGTTATCATCCCAATTCACTTGGGGCATCTTATGTGGGAATCCAGGGATATGATCTCTACTCATTGGGGCATATCTTCTTTGTATCCTTGGAATCATGTTTGTAAATAAGAAGATAGGTCACTATGTCTATTCAACTAGTTCATAGTCTTCTACTAGTGGAGTCATTTGGTTCTTTGGGAGTTGAGTCACCAGGTGGAAATTTTTAGCTTTTTCAAGGTAAATTTTTTTATGGTCCACTACTAATAATGGGTCTGAATACCAATCTGAAATATTTTTGGTTTTCTGATTTTTTACAGTCCTGTGGCTTATGGGAGTATCATAAATCTCTTTTAGCACTTAGCTACGGTGATGAGACAAATAGAGTTACTCTGTGGCTTACCTAGCTGATTTCTTCAAGGTTTGATAAGGGTCTTGTAGAATTCTAAGAAGTACTTAGAATGCCACTGATTCAAACAATTCCTATCAAGATTACCAAAATTTTTGGTAGTACTTGAAGAATGCTATTTATACTGCACTAAATACTGAGTATTTGTTTTAAGGATTTTACTCAGAGGTCCCCAATATGGTCGCCAGTATGTTAGGTCTCCGTAGTTTGCAATATTGGCAAGTACAAACACTGTAGAGCCTACATCAAAACTGCTTTGGAATCTGAGGACCTAGCCATCCTAGATTCAGAGAGGGATCTCTCTATATATGAGTTCAAAGATATGATCTTTAAAGCTTGAAATATAATTTTAGGCTAGTTATGAAGAACAAAGTTTTTGTTTGTTTTGGTTGGGAAAGGATATAATGAAGGTGAAGGAAGTCTATATGAAGGGTGAAGGTGTAATTAGGTGAAAGAATTTTTCAACATATAAGATAGGCAAAGAGCAGCATCAATCCATTGGGCTATGGAGTCATAATAGGATTTAATCAGACAACAAGGTTCAAAAGCGGTCCATGGGGCAAGTCATCTATGCAAAGGATCTCTTTAAGTTGATTTTATGGGATGAAACAATAAGAAATGAAGTGAAAGAAATAAAACACATGAAGAAACAAAGAACAACCTAAGATCAAGTAAGTACTTTGAAACTATCCTGCTTTTGGCATGCACTTAAGGAAAGACACAAAAGTAATCTAAGATCAGGTAAGTACTTTGAAACTAGCCTGCTTTTGATGTAATTTTAAGAGAAAACATTTAAAAACACAGAATAGCTTAAGTTCAACTAAAGAATTTTAACTTAGCCTACTTTTAGCATATTCAAAGGGAAAACATTTATATTAAACAACAAAAGTAGTCTAAGATTAGGTAAGTACTTTGAAACTAGCCTGCTTTCAACATAATTTTAAGGGAACTTTTCAAAGCAACTGTTGGAGAAGAAACTAGAGGACATTGCTAACCATAGAATTCTCTAGCTAAATCTTTAATTAGAAAACTCATAAAGAACATTCAAAAACAATATCTCAAGTTGTACTCAGGAAACATGGGCTTCCCAACACTTCACTGGTTATACTCTATTGAATCATCTTTAAATAAACAATCAACAGAAAACATAAAGGATAAAGATTTTTAGTGAGATTTAGGGTACTTCAATAGTAAATCCTAATCTATATTTGTTATTCTTTATCAGAGAAAAGTGGACAGAATGGAAACAAACATAAAATAACAATTTACAGTGAGAAACACATCACCATTGACATAGACCAGGATCCCATAAATCATCTATTTGTATTTGATGTTCAAACCAGTTGCAATCTTCAAGTCCAATGGGCCTCTACAGCTTCAAACTTCTCATCTCATCCTATGTTTCTTCAATTACAAACAGAGCTACAACAGCTTCAAAAGCTATTTACATGCAACAGATATCCAGAGACCAACGTCTATACTATCTTCAACAGAAGTATTTATAAAAGAATGTGGAGGTGGAGTGTAAGAAGGGTTCATTAGTTCAATTAATACAAATTAATGGTTCCTTGACCTTTGGTAGGCCTAAGGGAGAAGATTTTTAGTGTTCATCTCATTTTTAATGATTTTACATTAAATTTCATCAACCTTAGTTACTATTGTTGACTTTGGGGGCTTTGGTAGGCTGATCATAAATTCTGAGCTGTCTTTGGAAAAAGATCTCTAACTGTGCAATGAATACACACTCTTTTTAAAGAGATAAGTCCCCATGTGGTAGTTGAGGAGTTATGGCCCCGATGATGTGGCATTCGGAGGCTTTTTGTTGATCTGTTTGCTTTTGTGGCTTTAAGCATTGATCTGCTTTTATTTTGTGCTTTATCTTTATTAAGCTCTCTTCATTGTCTTTAGGGTCTTCGAACTACATTATTGTCTTTAACCTATGGATTAAGTATCAAATCTTCAATATATTGCATTAATATTTAATCCTCTCGGGTATACTTTGTTGCTTCTTCTGCTCAGGTGTCTGGGTTTTTTTGCTGATCTAGAGGGTTTGCCGAAGGTCAGAGATAGTGATATGTTGAATAAAAATGAAATTAAATCTTGTTATGATTCCTTTCTTTTGCAATATTCAGCTATAAGATTGTCATCCTACAACCTATGTCACCTGACTGTGAATGTGGAAATCGCGCGAATTAACCACCCTTTAAACCATGCAAAACACGATAAACACATTACAAAAAACCTGCGGGAGCTTGGATAATTGCGACAGAGGCTTGGGGGAATAGTGGAGGAGTAGTGAGAGTGGTGAAATGCAGCGGCGGAGGAGGGAAACCCTGGCAGAACAGCTAACTAGGTTTAAAATTTGAAATAGGGCACGAAAATGAAGAGAAATGATTTTTAGAAAACCACTGGTGGTTATCGCACGACCCTCGAGCGGTAAGTGGCTTTACCAGAGTGAGTGTGATTCCATTCACTGCGCGACATTGTCTTTTAGAAAACCACCGGTATCGCATTATTTTGGAGTGTTAAACTTTGGGTGCAAAAATTATGCGATATGCATTGTTAACCGTTGGATCGGAGGCTCCAAATCTAATGGTGCAGAATGAGCATGATAGGTGGTGAGATGCGGGGTTGAAAGGTAAGTAGGGTCCATGATGATGTATGAAAATATGTCGTTTAGTGGGTTATTTCTATAGCAGGATGTTTATGTCGGGTTATGCTTGGGATTTTGATCGAATCTGATTAATGGTCGAGATTGAATTTGGGCAAATGATAAAGGAAGGCATATGAAGGCAAAAAAGGGATATGATCTTGTGTGATGGCCGTTTGATAAGTTGATCAAACGGTCTGGATTGAGTCTAGGCATAGAAAAGAGAATGATGTTTTGAATAAAGGGGAGGCCCGATGACCGTTGATCTTTCTATATTAACGGTCCAAGATGAATAGCAGGCTTTTCAAATGATGAAAGGAACATATGAAAGAAAAAGGGATCGGGGAGGAAGGAGAGGGCTTAGCGCCGAGTGTGAAACTGGGGCATATGGAGAGATGAGTGACAAGGAGTGGTGGTGAAGGGGCTTAGTTTTTAAAGTGCTTGGTTTGTAGCACTGAGATTCTATGGAGAGCAAAGGCCGAGGGCTAAGCTGAAAGGTGCTTAAGCCCTGTTTGTTTGAAGAATGGGTTTTTAGCCTAAAAATTTGGGTTTTTAGGCTTTTTAGGGGTTTCGATAGGAGGGAAAGGGGGGTTTCAAAAACTAATAAAGGAAATTTATTAGTTTTGAAGGGAAGAATGAAGGGTAAAAGGGGATTTTTTAGAGGTAAATGGAGGATAAAAAGGGTCAAAATGAATGAATGAAATGAAGAAAGAGGGGTTGTTTAGGGAACAATATTGTAGGGGGCAGTAGGTTTAACTTGGTTTAATTATTATGTAACAACAATGAAGATTACTTGCAAAGTTCAAACAGCACAAGAAGACTTCAAGAATGAGCAGTTTTTTCCTAGAAACAATCTCTTCAAGGATTAGGACTTATTTTTAACCATCATTTTGTTAGTCAAAAATTTACTGATGGCTAACAATGGCTCCACTTGGGGATGGAAACTCCTTGGAGGTGTCAAGAACCTTCAGAATTTGATCTCTGGGATGTAGACCTGTGCCTTTATCGATGACAACCCCTTCTTCATTGATGATGCTTCTTTAGAAAAGATGATCAGTATTTATATCAAACAGAGTTATTTCCCAAACAACTACCTACACAGCCTACTTCCTAACATTTTTTCTTCAGTAGGTGCATTTGGACTTCCAGACCTTGAACATCAATATTTCATTCTTTCTAAAGCAGGAAAATCTAATCTAAATCTACCCTTATTTCTTCTATGAGTTCATATTAGAATGTTGAACTCATCATTTCTCTACCTAAGCTACTATCTGCCAGGATTAGATTGTCTGGTAGAATTTTATTCTCTATATTCTACAACAAAAAAAATTAAAATACATTCAAATCAGGATTAGGCTGTTTGATTTTCCATGATGTGTATGGCTGTATGTACAAGCTTCTCATAGACTTTATTTGTAGAAATTTGAAACAAAAATGTGAAGGCTTATGATCTGAAACTCTTTACAACATCCTTCATTCTCTTTGCAACTTTGGTTTTGATCTTTTTGAGTTGTTCTTTACTTTTTCTTGGTTTATATTTTGAGCATATTAGAACCAATCTTTCATCAATCTTCCAGGTTCAAAATTTAAGCTTGTTTAAACCATTTTTTTTTTCTATCCTAATCTAATCTACTGATAAGCCAAGATTGAAACGTTTGGCAAATTTTTTTCACTAACCTATCAGTAGAAATTTGAAATCTATCTTAGTCATGATTAGGATGTATGACTAAAATAGCAGTATTGTTTTTAGTAGTGGCATTTAAGCTTGCTCACTTTCAGAATTTCTCTTTTTTGGTATAGGGATGTACCTTTATTCTTTTATATTCTGCCCACTTTTTTCTCTTTTGTATTATTTTTGTATTTCTCTCTTTTTCAAATTCAAAAGTAGAAACAAAAAAATAACTAAATTTTCAAAGGGTGAACTTTATTGCTTTCCTATCTAACCTATTATAACTTGGAAATATTTAAATGTTTTAGCTAAAAAAATCTCTTTTCCAATACATCCAGTCAATCAGATGGTTCCATGACTGGTCTTTGCTCATCTCTTTGAGAATTCTAGATAAACAACAGGGGCACTCCCATCTCACTTGTTCTTTAGCAGCAATGCTAAAAAAAATTCGGACTTTTGGAAATATACTACTCCTAACAATATTTATTCCTTCTTGTAATATCTTCCAAAAATGAGCATAGGGATCATGAAATAAAGCCTGGTTATGAATATTAGGAAGATATTTTTCAACCAGGATTATCTTTTTCTCCACTAGATCCAGAAAAAGATTATTTTGAGAAAGAAAATATTCCTCATCTTCATTGTAATCTAAACTAGAGGACTCATCATAGATTGCAGTGTTGTCCTCTTGTAGTCCTGGTATGCTTTGATTCAGTGGACTGTACCCTGTGAAGATATCATCATATTCTTGAGTATGGGTGTCTTTGATTACCTTAACCCTTTCAGGAGAAGGTTCTTTATCGTCATCATGCTTAAGAAATTCTTCATGATTTTCGTTCCCAACCTTTGAGCAAAAAGAATGATGATTCCCAATTATGTAAAAGTTGTCTCTTATGGATTGGATTGGACTGAAGCTTATGATAATGAAATTCATGACACCAATCCACTATTGGTTTCCCTGCATGATTAGTTTCTATTTGGAGCTCATCATCATCATCAGATTGATAAAAAATTGGAAAATCATTAGAAAAAACAATTTCACTAATCAAGCATATTGGGTTATCAGTCTATTTTTCTTTAAGCTGATCTAAAAGTTTATTTTTTGTTTCAAGACAACAAGGTTGAGTAGGTGGATGAGCAGAAGTGTTTTTTTAATAAAATATTTCATAGGTAGGTTGCTTGTTTAATATTTGATAAATTTCTTTTTCTGTCAAAAGAGGGATTTGTTTTTTAGCATGGACATAAGAACAACGGTCCTCTTTCTCTTGTGTTAACTATTTTTGAGGCTTGTTGTCTTCTTGAGCCTCTTCTAGGGAATCTTCACTTCTGCTTGCAGGGAAACCTTGAGGATTTTCTATTGTTTCTTGATCTACTTTTGTTTCAAACAACTCCTCATGATTATAATGATACTCAGTGTGAATACAAGGTTCATGAGTTGTTTCTTCTATATTATCAAGATTCCACTCTTCTCTTACAATATGAAATGATTTATAACATAGAGGGAGAGTCCCTATATGTGTTGATTTTTCTTCTATTTCATGTTCTGTGTTTTGTAAGTGGCTTCTTGTTTCGTCAAAGTATTGCTCACTATTAGTTTTTTGAAATTTGGTCGTGAAGTTATGTTAACAGTAAAAAGTTATAGGTAAGAAATCAGGAATTTCTTGACAAACTTCCTCATTATCCTCTATAAGGTCTTGATCATCATACACGTCTTGCTCTTTATTTAGGTCTTGTAGTGGTTGAGTTTGTTCTTGGCTTGGAGAAAACATGGGCTGCTCTAGATCATCAATATTTAAATCATCGTGTCTTAGAAGGGATGATGAATCATTATTAGTTATGTTTCCAATTGAATCTTGAGGATTTTCTTCTATTTCTTGATAAATTTCTTCCTCAGATAATTCATCTAGGTTCTCATGATAGTTGTCCTGGGCATGAAATTCATGGATGGCTATTACGAGATCGTCAGGCTACTAATTTCTCAAATCTTCGCAAATGCCTGCAAGGTATTCTATGATGCCCTCAGATTGATTACAACAACTTCCTTCGAATGATAGATAAGGGGATTTTTCCTTATAATGATCATAAAATACTATGTGGAGGTCTCTTAGAGAAAACAAACTACCAGAACTCAACCATTCATACCAATCCCCTGCCTTTCCTTCTAATGTTAACATGAACATTTTCATAAGGCAGTCTTCATGCCATTCCACCTTTAACCTCCATACATGTATGTGAAATTTGATGAGATGTAACAATGGGTCATAAAAATTTTCACCTTGAAATACAGGAAGGTTATCATCCCAATTCACTTGGGGCATCTTATGTTGGAATCCAGGGATATGATCTCTACTCATTGGGGAATATCTTCTTTTTATCCTTAGAATCATGTTTGTAAATAAGAAAAGAGGTCACTGTGTCTATTCAACCAGTTCAGAGTCTTCTATCAGTGGAGTCATTCGGTATTTTTGGAGTTGTGGAGTCACCAGGTGGAAATTTTTAGATTTTTGAAGGTAAAATTTTTTATGGTCCACCACCAATAATGGGTCTAAATACCAATCTAAACTTTTTTTGGTTTTCTGAGTTTTTATAGTCCTGTGGGTTATGGGAGTATCCTAAATCTGTTTCAGCACTTAGCTATAGTGATGAGACAAACAGAGTTACTCTGTATCTTACCTAGCTTATTTCTTCAAGGTTCGATAAGGGTCTTGTAGAATCCTTAGAATTACTTAGATTTCCACTAATTTAGACAAGTCCTATCATGATTACCAACATGCTTGGTAGTACTTGAAGAAAGATATTTATACTGCACTGAATACTGAGTATTTTTTTTAATGATTTTACTCAGAGGTCCTCAGTATGGTCGCCAGTATGTTAGGTCTCCGTAGTTTGCAAGATTGGCAAGTACAAATGCTATAGAGCCTACATCAAAACCGCTTTGGAATCTGAGGACCTAGCCATCCTAGATTCAAAGAGGGATCTCTCTATATATGAGTTCAAAGATATGATCTTTAAGGCTTGAAATATAATTTTAGGCTAGTTATGAAGAAGAAAGTTTTTTTTTGTCTTGGTTGGGCAAGGATATAATGAAGGTGAAGGAAGTCTATATGAAGGGTGAAGGTGTAAGTAGGTGAAATAATGTTTCAGCTGATAACATAGGCAAGGATTAGCATCAATCCATTGGGCTATGGAGTCATAATAGGATTTAATCAGACAAAAAGGTTCAAAAGTGGTCCATGGGGCAAGTCATATATGTCAAAGGACCTCTTTAAGTTGATTTTATGGGATGAAACAATAAGAAATGAAGTGAAAGAAATAAAAAACATGAAGAAACAAAGAACAACCTAAGATGAAGTAAGTACTTTGAAACTATCCTACTTTTGGCATGCACTTAAGGAAAGACACAAAAGTAATCTAAGATCAGGTAAGTACTTCGAAACTAGCCTGATTTTGATGTACTTTTGAGAGAAAACATTTAAAAACGCAGAATAGCTTAAGATAAATTAAAGACTTTTAAATTAGCCTGTTTTTAGCATATTCAAAGGGAAAACATTTATGATAAACACCAAAAGTAGTCTAAGATCATGTAAGTACTTTGAAACTAGCCTGCTTTCAACATAATTTTAAGGGAACTTTTCAAAGCAACTGTTGGAGAAGAAACTAGAGGACAGGGCTAACCATAAACTTCTCTAGCTCAATCTTTAATTAGCAAACTCATCAAGAACATTCAAAAACAATATCTCAAGTTGTAATCAAGAAACATGGGCTTGCAAACACTTCACTGGTTCTACTCTATTGAATCATCTTTAAATAAACAATCAACAGAAAACATAAAGGATAAAGATTTTCAGTGAGATTTAGTGTACCTCAGCAGTAAATCCTAATCTATATTTGTTGTTCTTTATCATAGAAAAGTGGACAGAATGGAAAAAAACAGAAAATAACAATTTACAGTGAGAAACACATCACCATTGACATAGACCAGGATCCCATAAATCAACTATTTGTATTTGATGTTCAAACCAGTTACAATCTTCATGTCTAATGGGCCTCTACAGCTTCAAACTTCTCATCTCAGCCTATGTTTCTTCAATTACAAATAGAGCTACAACAACTTCAAAAGATATTTACATGCAACAAATATCCATAGACCAACCTCTATACTATATTCAACAGAAGTATTTATAGAAGAATGTGGAGGTGGAGTGTTAGAAGGGTTCATTAGTTCAATTAATACAGAGTAATGGTGCCTTGACCTTTGGCAGGATTAACATAGAATATTTCGAGTGTTCATCTCTGTTTTAATGATTTTACATTAAATTTCATCAACCTTAGTTAATATTGTTGACTTTGGGGGCTTTGGTAGGATGATCATTAATTCTGAGCTGTCTTTGGCAAAAGATCTCTGACTCTGCAATGAATATGCACTCTTTTTAAAGAGATAAGTCCCCAGGTGGCAGTTGAAGAGTTATGCCCCGATGATGTGGCATTCAGAGGCTTTTTTTTATCCGTTTGCTTCTGTGGCTTTAAGCATTGATCTGCTTTTAATTTTTGCTTTATCTTTATTAAGCTCCCTTGATTGTCTTCGGGGTCTTCGAACTACATTATTGTCTTTAACCTATGGATTAAGTATCAAATATTCAATATATTGCATTAATATTTAATCCTCTTGGGTATAATTTGCTGCTTCTTCTACTCAGGTCTTCAAGTTTTTTTCCTGATCTGGAGGGTTTGCCGAAGGTTGGAGATAGTGATCTGTCAAATAAACATGAAATTAAATCATGTTCTGATTCCTTTCTTTTGCAATCTTTAGCTACAGGATCTTCATCCTACAACCTATGTCACCTAACTGTGACTGTGGAAATCACGCTAATTAACCACCCTTTAAACCCTGCAAAACACAATAAACACATTACAAAAATCCTACGAGAGCTTGGATAACTGCGACAGAGGCTCGGGGGAATGGTGAAGGAGCAGTGAGAGTGGTGAAATGTAGTGGTGGAGGAGGGAAACCCTAGCAGAGCAACTAACCAGGTTTAAAATTTGAAATAGGGCACAAAAATGAAGAGAAATGGTTTTTAGAAAACCACTAGTGGTTATGACCCTCGGGCAGTAAGTGGTTTTTCCCAGAGGGAGTGCGATTCCATTCACTATGTGACACCTGTCTTTTGGAAAATCGCTGGTATCACATTATTTTGGAGTGTTAAACTCCGAGCACAAAAATTATGCGATATGCGTCGTCAACCGTTGGATCGGAGGCTCCAGATCCAATGGTGCGGAATGAGCACGATAGGTGGTGAGATGCAGGGTTGAAAGGTAAGTAGGGTCCATGATGATGTAAGGAAATATGTCGTTTAGTGGGTTAGTTATAAAGCGGGATGTTTATGTCGGGTTATGCTTGGGCCATTGATTGGATCTAATCAACGATCGAGATTGACTTTAGGAAAATGATAAAGGATGGCATATGAAGGCGAAAAAGGGATAAGATCTTGTGTGATGGCCATTTCATAAGTTGATCGGACGGTTTGGATTGAGTCTAGGCATAGAAAAGGGAATGATTTTTTGAAGAAATGGGAGGCCCGATGACCATTGATCTGTTTATATTAACGATCCAAGATGAACAACGGGTTTTTCAAATGATGAAAGGAAAACATGAAAGAAAAAAGGATCAGGGAGGAAGGAGAAGGCTTAACGTCGAGTGTGAAACTGGGGCATATGGAGAGATGAGTGACCAGGAGCGGTGGTGAAGGGGCTTAGTTTTTAAAGTGCTTGGTTAGAGCACTCAGATTCTATGGAGAGTGTTAGCCCCTATAAATTCCTTAACAAGAAAGCAAGGGGCTAATTTGTTTCATGAGCCTTCAAGGAATGCATTTCCCTTGAAAACACATCATCCTTGAAGCCTCTTCATGTTCCTTGCCTTTTAACTATTTCCCTCTACTGTTCTTGAAGTCAATAAGCCTTACTGATGAAAATCCCGCTCCAAAGGCCTTTGTTGCCCCTTGTACCTCTGCAAAATTCACCATTTCGCCCCTTTTTTCCCTTTCTATCCTCCCTTATAAACCTCTTCTTCATCCCTTTTATTCCTATCTATTTCCCCCATTACCCCCCTAAATCTCCCCAAAATCCCCTTTAAATCCCAGTTTTACCCTTTGTTTGGCTAAATCTCCCCTTCTTCCCCTTATCGTTAACCTTTATTGGCCCTGAAATACACTTAAAATGGGCCAAAAACCCACTTTTTAACTTTATTATAAGGGCTTAGCCCCTTTATCACCAGCCCCTTTCAACCACTTCCCCAGACGCCCCAGCACTAAGACCAAGCGTTTAAGTCTTGAGCGCCAATCGTAATCGGAGTGTCGGGCGGGTGCATTTCCTTTGTTACAACCGAAAAACTCCTATGCGATTGTTTTTTGTTGTGAAGTCCTGCGACGTGTTCTCCACCGTTGATCTACCACGTAGATCGGACGGCCCGCGCTAATCACAAAGTGTTTCAATCGCAATGTTTATGTTAAGTGCTCTGATTGGCTCATCGCAAATTTTTGCGATGCGATTGATCGCGACTTAACTTAGATCATCGCAATCGCAACTCCCCCGTGATCGTTATGATCCCTGATTGACTTGATCGTAACTCCTCTCCTGATCGCTCCAATCATATAATCAAAATTCCTCCCTCTGATTCCCCGATCGCTGATCTTCCTCCGATTCTCCAATCTGTATCCCCCGATCAATCACATCGCAACATTTGAAATATACGATTGCGACTACCCCCGCTCCTGATCTTCGATGCGATTGACCCTGGGCCCACCATACCATACCTCCGCCCATTCATAAATTAAAGGTTTTTCCCCTTTGTAAATTTGAAACTTTGTTATATTTTGTTTTTACAAAGGTTTTCCATATTCCGCTCTTCCCAATCACATTGGAAGTTTTGTGTGCACCACTCCGCCCTACCGCTGACTCCAATTTCCGATTGCGATTGTAACCCTCGGTCCCACCACTTAACTCTTTCTGCCCATTCATATAATAAAGGGCCTTTTCCTTTGTTAAACCCAAATTTTGGTTTTATTTCATATACAAAGGGTTTTTTTCAATCGCATCGGAAATATTGTTTCATATATATATATATATATATATATATATATATATATATATATATATATATCTCTCCGCCTCGCTCAGATTGCGATTGCGATTTCCATATGGGTCGCACCTCATACGTTCGTTTTCGTTGCATTTCATGCATTTCCTTTGCATTTCCACCAAAGTCCAAATTTCTGTATTTGCACTAAAGTTTAACGTTTTATATCCATTCCACCAATGTTCATAAATCATTCCACGGATCAATCTCCGCCGTCGATCCTCGCCACTGGATCACGATCGAATGGTTCATGATGCATTTCCCCACGAAACCCTATTATTCGATGTTTATACCATATCAATGCATTTATCACATTTATTTAATCAAAAACATTGTTTCACCACCGCCGCGTTATTGTTCTCCTGTCCTCCTTAACCAGCCTTCCCTGTGCATGGATTTCATGACTGAATTGCATGTTTTTGTAGAGTATTAGTGGTGGAAGATCGCCATGATTCAAAGTCTCAGTACAGTTATAGAGAAACAGGAAAAGAGCATTTTTAAGAGCTAGACTCATGTAGAAAGGGGCAGAGAAGACATATAACAGTGCTTTCATTAAAAGAACAGAGTATAAACTCTGTAAGTCCTCTCCAGAGCCATTACAACATAGATTTTTCAGTCAGATGGCAAACCAGCGCACAGAAATCAAAACTATCCAGGTTTCACATCAGCAGATTGTTCTAAAGGACAAAGTGCCCATACTGTTTTTAATCTATGCTGTGTTCCAGAGAAGATTTCCACCTTGACCATAGTCGAGAGCTACTAGAGCATTTTTTTCAGAAGTATGGTAGACCATTCAGTCATTTATTTTCCATTTTGTTTATACACCAAAGGTACTGCAGAGTTTTGCATCCAAAGTACATCAGGACCATACCAGAGTAAATGGAAGTCGAAGAAGATCATTGTTTCGTCTGAGACATGCTAGAATATGAATGCGCAGAGTTTAAAGAGAATGGGCCTCGAACCTCTTTATTTTCCAGGTTTTAATGCTGCATTTAGTTTCCACCTACCTCCTTGGCTCATATTTCTGCTATAAAACTCATGAGAAAATTATTGTAAAGGTTGTTGATGAGAGATCAGAGAATTGCAAGAATTTTCTCTTGAGATATGTTCATTGTGTAAAGTTGTGAGATAGGCTGAGGAGTATGTTTTCAAACTGAATTTCAAGCTATTGGAAAATGCTATACCTGATTGGTGTTGCTCTTAATATGAAAAGCACATTTCTTTGGATCCTGATCTAAAGTAGTGGTGATGTTTTCCTGTCTCTGTGTTATATTTCATTTCATTACATTTCTTCTGGCTTGCATCAGAAATCTGGCAGAGGATATACCCTTGTTAGGTACCCTATGTTTCTGCTCTCCTTGCCTTTAATTTTTTCAGCTTAATGTGTTATCTAAGGATAGATTTCAATTGGTTTAACCAGTATAGTGGATGTTATTGCTTGCTAGCTGATGTATGAATTAATGAATCTGTTTCTTAGATGTTCTTTTTAGGATTTAATTGAATGAATTGAGAACACTGGGAGGTCTATAACTCTATCTTTATCTCACTAGGATCTTTTTTAGTTAATTAAACCCTTCTAAGTTCCCTCAAGTTGCTCCTTGCCCTTATTTGAGAGTTGCCTCTGAGTATGTCCAAGAAGGTCTGGAGTTAAATGACCTCTAACCTGATCTATAGACAAAAATTGGTTGTATCTCCTTCTTTCACCTTCTTTCCTTAATTTTTCATGCCAAATTATCATTTTAGGATCCACTTATTTAGATGACTAGCCCAACTAAAAGACTGCATATTGAACAAGAAGTAAACCCGTTCCTGACTCCATTTTCCCAATGGTCTTGAATACCCTCTGAATTTATTCCTCCTTGGCTTAAAATCATCTTTTCCCTACTTTTTCTTATATTGAACCCTTCATTCCTAATTCCCAACAACCAAACATAAACAATCAAACAAACAAACCTTGTGCCTATAGCTAGCCTAACATCTTAAATTTGAACCTCAAAGACATATTCCTTTGACAATATAGAGAGATCTCTCTCTGGACCTAGGAGGGCTAGATCCTAAGGTCTAAAAGTGGTTTTGATGTTGTCTCATCTTTTGGTCTTTCCAACCTGGCCAAAACATGGGAACCCCAACATAATGGCGACTCCACTCGGGAAATTCTGAGTATTCTCCATACTACTACATCACAAAGCCTCAGAAATACCTAGAAACTCTGGTTAGGTTGGTGAGTGAAGCACATCCATTTGCAATCCACTTTCTATACCATTTGTTGTGTTTTACCCCATACTCTTAGATAGAGTCTGGAAAAGGGCCAGATAGACTCCAGATCTCACACTCTTTTAGAGGTGACATATCTGGTAAATGCCCTTCCAGTCAATCTCTGGTTAGAGTTTGCTATGTTTTGAAGATATCCTTGAAAAGGGACACCTCACAAGCACTGTGGTGGACAATGTATCCTCTAGAAGCATCCTAAACCTTCCACCTGGTGACTCCATAGCTCCTAAAAGATCAAAGACTCCACTGGTGATCAGTAGGCCTGCTGATTATCTTGGTTTCACATAAGACTCCACTGGGAGACTAGCCTCCATAACAACATCAACCACAATAGAAGTAACAAGTAGGGTTAAGCTCCTTAGCTATAAATAATAGTTTGGCTTCAAGAACCATATATATAAGAGCTTATCCCAACCCAAACCCACCTGAAATAGTTGATAACCCTGAGAGCATCCTCAAGAAATCACCTACACCTAGAAGATCAACTATTTCCAGTCATATCCATAGAGCTAACTCTACACCAGAAGACCTTACATCTCTATCAAATTTTCATCCTGACCTAGACCTACCTAATAGGTTACCAAGAACTAGGTCATTTACTGATCTAGACCAGTTAGAATTTGAGCTTCCTGGTTCACCACCTCAAAGTGGTAAACACATTAAGGATAGAGCAACCCCTCCATATACACCTCCTCATATCCAATTTATTCAAAACTTGGGGCTCTCCCACCCCATATCCACTCAACAAACATCTGCTAGTCCTAGTATCCCTGTCATCCATATACCAGCTGCTCAAGTTAACCCTTTACCTCATAAAAATATCATCATGGCTGCCTGGTATGCACCTTTGATGTTACCTCAGCCTCTAGTGCCCCTACCAAATGATTATCAATCAAAGATCCCAAATTTCACTGCTAAAGAGTCCATCACAGCCCCGCAAAATGTAGATGAAATGGAGGATTCTTTTGACTACATGGAAATAGATGATGATACAGTCAAAATGAGAATCTTTGCCCAAATTTTAGGAGGAGATGTGAAGAAATGGTTCAAAATATTACCTCCAGGAAGTATCCAAGATCTTCCTGCTTTATATCAGACCTTCATAAACAAATGGGAAGTTAAGGCTAACCCTCGCCAAATCATAGTAGAATACATGAGCCTTAAAAGAAATGTAGGGGAGAGTGTCCATGATTACTCTACAAGATTTAACAGCATTTACAATGCTCTGCCTCCACATATGAAACCCCCCCAAGGGATGGCTCTGGAAAAATATCCTGAAGGCTTTGATGCTGACATGGCCTACCAGCTTAGGGAGAAAGATTACAACACGTTGGAAGACATGCAAAAATGAGCAATAAGTGTTGAGGAAAATTTGATTGAGAAAAGAGCAAGATTGAGAGCTGAGAAGATGGTAACATATAGAGATGACAATGTAGCTTCCACATCTGATCGAAATTATGATAGATTATCTAAAAACGTTGAAATACTACAGAAAATGATGGAAAATATGGTTTTCATAGTTAGCAATCAGAACAAAAATCAAAACGATAATCAGAACCAGAACTTTAGAAGGAATAACAATACCACTCCCAACAGGCAAAGAGAATCAGATCAACAAGTTATTCCCCCTTTTCAAGAAAACTTCCTTGATGAAGATGAGGGAATAATAGAAGAGTCTGAAGGGAATGCAATAAACATGTTTGAATTAGAGGGATCCATCCATAACTGTGACTCAGAGGAAGATCAGCCCTCACCCTCATACTGGGATGAGGAAAGATTTGAGTCTGAAGATTACAGACTTGGATTTGAAAATGCCATCATGCAGGTCAGAGAACAATATGAACTTAGGAGAAAAAAGAGCCAAGAAGTTTCCAAACCAAAAGCTCTTGAGATTACCATCAAGAAAAGGCCTGAAAAATCTTCTAAAGCAACTATTGAGAGTAACAAAACAATAGCTGAGAGTTATGGAAAGAACCTAGAAAATGACAACCAAAAAACTGATAAACAAGGTCAACCAACTAGTAGCACTAGCACTACAATTAGTGCTCCTGATAAAATAGTCCCTACACCTATACATAGTGAAAATTCACAAATGGATTCAGCCACTAAGGTAGTGGCTAACAAAGTAGAGTTGAACATTCAAAAGAGTCAGTCCACTTTCAATTTGGAGAGTGAGATTGCAAAAATCAAAATCTCTGTACCACTTTCTGAGCTGGCCACTCAGGATGTATATAAAGGCCAAATTTTGAAAGCATTAAATTTAGGTGAGAATAGTGACACTATAAACCTGAGTGATGACCAAACAACACTTCTTTTTGGTCCAAAAATAGAGGGAAAGTTTCAAGAAGGGGTAGTACCCCCTTTCTATATCAGTCTCAATATCCATGATAAGATCGTTCATAATGCAATGCACGATTCTGGAGCATCTCACAACTTAATTCCTAAGGTGGTCATGGAAAGGCTAGGCCTAGAGATAACCCACCCCTACAAGGACTTATATTCATTTGATTCTAGTAGAGTAAAATGTCTAGGCCTGATCAAAGATTTATGTGTGAGCTTGACCCAGATTCCTGCTAAATGTATGGTCATGGATGTTGTAGTAGCAGATGTGCCACCTAAGTATGGCATGTTACTATCTAGATCATGGGGAGCCAATCTGCAGGGTACAATGCAGCTGGATGACTCATATGCCACAATCCCCATTTTTATCCAACTTAGAAGACTATATAGGGAGGCACAGATGAAATGCCTGGTCAGTAGCCCTAAGAAACCTGAAAATTCACGTTTATATTTTGTACATACAGACCTTAAATCCTTCATATTTTGTAATGATGAATCCTTAGAAGGGTCAGAATCCCAAAACAAAGACATGAAAAAGGAAACAGAGCCCATGGAATTCAACATAATGGCCACTCTGGATTTAGAGGAAAACGAAGAAGGAAACCCCAGACACTGCACTGAAACATAAATTCAGAGTGAGAAAAAACAAAAGGTAATCCGTTAACTGGCATTCCTCACAAACCCTTACATCACACGAAGAATTAAATAGCCTGCAGCATAGTGCAGACTCTGTAATGCAACATAATGATGAACCCAGACATAGGGAAAGAAATGATAACAAAACTAAGAATGAACCCCTGTGGGAGATGAGTTTCAATGGGTCTTGGACAAGAAGAACTGTCAGGGCAGGAGTATGGATACGTAACATGGAGAATGACTATGTAGAGAGCCATGCCTGCAACCTGCATTTCAAATGCACAAATAATATCATAGAGTACGAGGCTCTTATCCTAGGCTTGAATCTGTTGAAAAAATTAGGAGCGCATAGGATAGCCGTGCAGGGAGACTCTGAACTGGTTATAAAATAGGTGAACGATGAATACACTTCCAAACACCCTAGGTTGAGAGCATATAGGAACGATGCCGAGGATATATTGAAAACATTTGTTGAATACGTATTAGTGTTTGTTCCTAGCAGTCAAAAAATTATTGCAAATGGATTAGCTTGCCTAGCTATTTCATACCCTAAGACTCCAAGCGATCAGAAAATCACCATACAGACCATATTCATACCTGCAGTGCAGAATAACGAAAAATATTGGCAGGTTTTTGAGGGAGACAAATAGATTGAATATTTCCTGATAAGCAGGAATGAGTTTGAATGTTTTTATTCAGACTCTGTGTCCAGTGATAGCTGCCTAAGTGAGGAACCCTTAGATGAGGAAGAACCACCGTTTAACATAGAAATAAACACTTTGGATGAAGAAATAGGAAATTCAAACGAAAATTCTGAAAACACGAAAAATGAAGAAGTTGAGATGTTGCAGGCCAAAGAAAAGAACATACCTCGAGTTCTGGCACCGTTAGAAGACCTTTTTGACTTTGATGATGTGGCAAAATAGCCTACCATAGAACACACAGAATATGACGTTGAAGAATGCAATATAGGCACAAAAAATAAGCCCAGAATGATTAAATTGGCCAAGTCTTTACCCGTGGAAATGAAAAAGAAATACATTAACCTATTCAAAGAATTTATTGACGTGTTTGCTTGGGGTTACGAAGACTTAAAGGCCTATGACATGGGTATTATATAGCACAAAATACCTTTAAAGGAAAATCAGAAGCCCTTTAGACAAAAACTTTGTAGAATTAACCCAAAACAGCTGCCCGCAGTGGAAAAAGAGATTAAAAAGATGTATGAGGCTGGCATAATAGTTCCTATGAGGTTCTCTGACTGGGTATCAAATTTAGTGGTTGTGAGAAAGAAAACAGGGGAGATCAGATTATGCATAGACTTCTGAAACCTTAATAGAGCCTCACTCAAAGACAATTATCCTCTGCCAAGAATGGAACAAATTCTGCAGAAGGTGGTAGGCTCAAAGAGAATCTCCCTGTTAGATGGCTTTTCAGGATACAACCAGGTTTTATTACTCCCAGAAGATCAAATAAAGACAACATTTACCACTCCATGGGGCACCTTTATGTATTTTAAAATGCCTTTGGACTGATGAACGCTGGTGCAACCTTCCAGAGAGAAATGGATATTTCTTTTTCAGATGAGATAGGACACTTCATTTTTATTTACTTGGATGACATAACAGTCTATTCCAAGACTGAAGAAGAACATCTAAGACCTCTGAGAAAAGTGTTTGAAAAATGTAGAATGTTTGGTCTATCTCTCAATCCTAAAAAGACTGTATTTGGGTTGCAAGAAGGAAAATTTCTTGGCCACATCATATCTAAAAAGGGAATTAGGATAGACCCACAAAGAGTTGAGGGAATACTACAAATCACACACCTGAGAAATATCAAAGAATTACAGTCCTTTATTGGGAAGATTAACTTCCTTAGGAGGTTTATTCCCAACCTAGCTGAACACCTTAGGAATATGACTAACATGTTGAAGAAAGGTGTAGGAGTTAAATGGACTGTTGGAGCTAAACAATATTTTGAATCAGTAAAAATTGCACTCACCCAAGCTCCTGTTCTGATTAGCCCAGATTTATCAAAGGATTTCTTGATCTTTTCATTTTCCTCTGAGCATACAGTGGCTGCAGTCCTACTGCAGATAAATTCAGAGGGAATGGAACAACCAATTGCCTTTTTTAGCAAAGCACTAAGGGATGCACCCTTGAAATACAACATAATGGAGAAACAGGCCTATGCCTTAGTCAAGGCCTTAAAGGACTTTAGGGTGTACATATTGCATTCCCACACCATAGCTTATGTGCCTAACATAGTGGTCAAAGATATCTTGTCCCAAGATCCAGATGGGAAAAGGGGAAAATGGATTGCTATGATTTTAGAGTATGATCTTGAGATAAGACCCACCAAACTGATCAAAGGTCAGGGCTTAGCTAAATTAATGGTTGAATCAAACCTGCAAGCCCTTGACATTAAAATGGTAGCTACCTTGGATGAGCAGGAAGGATTGCCTGATCCCACTGTGGAGGAGAAATTTCAGATCTCTCCTTGGTATTCTGACATTCTGTACGTGCTTACACACCTCAATGCCCCTCCTGAACTGTCAAAAAATAAAGCTAGATTCTGACATTAAAATGGTAGCTACCTTGGATGAGCAGGAAGGATTGCCTGATCCCACTGTGGAGGAGAAATTTCAGATCTCTCCTTGGTATTCTGACATTCTATACGTGCTTACACACCTCAATGCCCCTCCTGAACTGTCAAAAAATAAAGCTAGATTCCTGAAACTTAAGGCCAAAAACTACTGTATAATAAATGAATGTCTTTATTGGAAAATTCCAAATGGCCTATTTCTTAAATGTTTGCCTGAAACTGAGGCAGAAAGAATTAAACAAGAATTCCATGCAGGAGAATGTGGAGGCCACCTGAGCTGGAAAGCCACCGCCAACAAAATACTCAGGGCTCGACATTATTGGCCCACACTCTTCAATGATGTCCATAAGATGATAACTGCCTGCCACAAATGCTAGATTTTTGAAGGCAAGAGAAAAATCCTCCCCTTCCCTTTACAAACCATCACTGTTGAAGGTCCCTTTATGCAATGGGGCCTAGATTTCATAGGAGAAATCCACCCTGCTTCTTCTGCACAACACAAATGGATCTTAACTGCCACAGACTACTTCACTAAGTGGATAGAGGCCATACCTACTAGGAATGCCACAGATTAAACCATCATTAGGTTCCTAGAAGGTCATATCCTCTCTCGGTTTGGCTGCCCAAGGAAAATAATCACCGATAATGCTGCTGCTTTTGGCTCCAAGAAAATGGTTGATTTTTGTCACAGGTATCAAATAGCACTTGTTCATTCAACTGCGTATTACCCACAAGGTAATGGATTAGCTGAATCATCAAACAAGAGCCTGGTGGCCATCATCAAAAAGCTGCTGGAAGAGAACAAAAAGTCATGGCATAACAAGTTAGTGCATGCCTTGTGGGCTGATAGGCTTACAACAAAGAGATCCATTGGCATGTCACCATTTTAGCTTGTCTATGGTACAAAAGTAGTTTTTCCCACTAGCCTTGGAGTACCAGTGATCAAACTTGTCGAAGAGATTCATACAGAAGAAGACAGTATGGTGAGAAGGATAAACCAAACAATTCATCTCCAGCAAACAAGGGAAGAGGTCTATAACAGAGCTATCAGAGTTCAGGAAAACATAAAGAAACTGTTTGACAAGAGAACCAAAGCTACTGATTTCAAAATAGGGGACAAAGTCCTGAAGTGGGACTCAAGGAGAGAGGATAAAGGAAAGCACAACAAGTTTGATAGTTTGTGGCAAGGTCCATACATCATCCAGGCCACTGTGGGTCCAAATGCCTTCTTCCTACAAGAATTAGATGGTACATAGCTGTTTGGGGGTCCTGTCAATGGCAGGATGCTCAAACACTACTTCTGCTAATTTCCAATTTCTAGTTTCCATTTCCGTTGTACATACCATTGCAATGTTTTGTTTTCAAGAAAAGATAAAAATATTTCAAAAAAAAGAGAGAAAGGAGAGGTTCAGACATGCTCAAAACATGAACCTCTGAAGTGCAAAGGATTGTCTCTAATATGATCAAAACCTGAGCCAAAAAGAAGCAAAGTAGCTAGTCCTAACATGCTCAAAATCTGGACCAGCAAAGAAAAAAGAAGAATCAGCTCTAACATGCCCAAAACTAGAGCTGAAATGAATAAAGAAAGTGACTCTAACTAGCTCAAAACTTGAGTCACAAAAAGAAAGAGGGATGCTTCAAGATTTCAGATTTTAAGCCTTCAAAGTTTTGTTTTAGTTTTCTGCCAATTTCTGTCCATGTGTAACTGTCTTTATGCCTTGGATCTACAACAAACTAGACTGTCTAATCCTAGTTTGACTGTTTTTAAATTTCTGTTGTAGAATGTAGAGAAGAAATCTGCTGGACAGTTTAATCCCAGTAGATATTAGATTAGGTAGAGAAACATATGAGACCAACAGTCTAATATGGTCTCATGGAGTAATAAGGGTAGATTTAGAATAGGTTTATTTTATGTTATAAAAGTAAATGATGTAAAGGGTCTGCTAGTTCAAATGCACCCTAGAAGAAAAAATGATAGGATTGTACGAAGGGTAGGTAGATTATTTGGGAATGTATCTGCTGATCTATCATATTTGTGGCAGCTGAAAATCAAAGAAGAAAGGTAGTTCAAGCAGCAGGCATTTGGCCTACACCAAAGATCATTTTTTGAATTCTTGACTCCTTGAAGAAGAAGCCATCCCCATGTGGAGCCACTGTTAGCCCCTATAAATTCCTTGACAAGCAAGCAAGGGGCTAATTTGTTTCATGAGCCTTCAAGGAATGCATTTCCCTTGAAAACACATCATCCTTGAAGCCTCTTCATGTTCCCTGCCTTTTAACTGTTTCCCTCTGCTGTTCTTGAAGTCAATAAACCTTACTGATGAAAATCCTGCTCCAAAGGCCTTTGTTGCCCCTTGTACCTCTGTAGAATTCACCATTTCACACCTTTTTTCCCTTTATATCCTCCCTTCTAAACCTATGCTTCATCCCTTTTATTCATATCTATTTCCCCCATTACCCCGCTAAATCTCCCCAAAATACCCTTTAAATCCCATTTTTACCCTTTGTTTGTCTAAATCTCCCCTTCTTCCCCTTATCGTTACCCTTTATTGGCCCTGAAATACACTTAAAATGTGCCAAAAACCCACTTTTTAACTTTATTATAAGGACTTAGCCCCTTTCCTGCCAACCCCTTTCAACCACTTCCCCATATGCCCCAGCGCTAAGACTAAGCGCTTAAGTCTTGAGCGCCAATCGCAATCGGAGTGTCGGGCGGGCGCATTTCCTTTGTTACAATTGAAAAACTCTGATGCTGTTGTGTTTTGTTGTGAAGTCCTGCGACGTGTTCTTCACCATTGATCTACCACGTAGATTGGACGGTCCACACTAATCACAAAGCGTTTCAATCGCAACGTTTATGTTAAGTGTTCCGATCAGCTCATCGCAAATTTTTGCGATGCGATTGATCGCGACTTAACTCCGATCATTGCAATCGCAACTCCCCCCCGATTGTTCCGATCCCCGATTGACCCGATCGCAACTCCTCTCCCGATCGCTCTGATCACACTTCCCTCTGATCACTCCGATCATATAATTGCAAGTCCTCCCTCATATTCCCCGATCGCTGATCTTCCTCTAATTCTCCAATCCATTTCCCCCGATCAATCGCATTGCAACGTTTGAAATATGCGATTGCGATTACCCCTGCTCCCGATCTCTTATGCGATTGACCCCGGGCCCACCATACCATACCTCCGCCCATTCATAAATTAAAGGGTTTTCCCCTTTGTAAATTCAAAACTTTGTTATATTTTTTTTTTACAAAGGTTTTCCATATTCCACTCTTCCCAATTGCATCGGAAGTTTTTTTGTGCACCACTCTGCCCTACCCCTTACTCTGATTTCCGATTGCGATTGTAACCCTCGGTCCCACCACTTAACTCTTTCCGCCCATTCATATAATAAAGGGCCTTTTCCTTTGTTAAACCCAAATTTCGGATTTATTTCATATACAAAGGGTTTTTTCCAATCGCATCGGAAATATTTTTTCATATATATATATATATATATATATCTCCACCCCCCTTAGATTGCGATTGTGATTTCCATATGGGTCCCACCTCATATGTTTGTTTCCATTGCATTTCATGCATTTCCTTTGCATTTCCACCAAATTCCAAATTTCCGTATTTGCACTAAAGTTTAACATTTTATATCCATTCCGCTAATTTTCATAAATCATTCCACGGATCAATCTCTGCCGTCGATCCCCGCCACTTGACAACGATCGAATGGTTCACGATGCATTTCCCCACCAAACCCTATTATTCGTTGTTTATACCATATCAATGAATTTATCACATTTATTTCATCCAAAACACTGTTTCACCACCGTCGCATTATTGTTCTCCCATCCTCCAACACTAGCCTTCCCTATGCATGGATTTCATGACTGAATTGCATGTTTTTGCAGAGTATGAGCGACAGAAGACCGCCATGATTCAAAGTCTTAGTACAGTTACAGAGAAATAGGAAAAGACCATTTTTAAGAGCTAGACTCATGTAGAAAGGGGCAGAGAAGACATATAACAGTGCTTGCATTAAAACAATAGAGTCTAAACTCTTTAAGTCCTCTCCAGAGCCATTAAAGCATAGATTTCACAGTCAAATGGAAACCAGCGCACAAAAATCAAAACTATTCGGGTTTCACATTAGCAGATTGTTCTAAAGGACAAAGTGCCCATACTGTTTTTAATCTATGCCATGTTCCAGAGAAGATTTCCGCCTTGACCATAGTCTGGAGCTACCAGAGAATTTGTTTCACAAGTATGGCAGACCATTCAGTCATTTATTTACCATTTTGTTTATACACCAAAGGTATTGCAGAGTTCTGCAGCTAAAGTACATCAGGATCATACCAGAGTAAATGGAAGCCAAAGAAGATCATTCTTTCATCCGAGACATGCCAGAAGATGAATGCGCAGAGTTTAAACAGAATGGGCCTCGACCCTCTTTATTGTCTAGGTTTTAATGCTGCATTTAGTTTCCACCTACCTCCTCGGCTCATCTTTCTGCAATAAAACTCATGAGAAAATTATTGTAAAGGTTGTTGATGAGAGATCAGAGAATTGCAAGCAGTTTCTCTTGAGATATGCTCACTGTGTAAAGTTGTAAGATAGGCTGATGAGTATGTTTTCAAACTGAATTTCAAGATATTGGAAAATGTTGTACCTGATTGGTGTTGCTCTTAATATGACAAGCACATTTCTTTGGATCCTGATCTAAAGCAATGGTGACGTTTTTCTGTCTCTGTGTTATATTTCATTTCATTAAATTTCTTCTGGCTTGCATCAAAAATCTGGAATAGGATTTACCCTTGTTAGGTACCCTATGTTTCTGCTCTCCTTGCCTTTAATTTTTTTTGCTTAATGTGTTATCTAAGGATAGATTTCAATTAGTTTAACTAGTATAGTGGATGTTACTGCCTTCTAGTTGATGTATGAATTAATGAATCTGTTTCCTAGATGTTCTTGTTAGGATTTAATTGAATGAATTGAGAACACTTGGAGGTCTATAACTCTATCTCTGTCTCACTAAGATCTTTTTCAGTTAATTAAACCCTTCTAAGTTCCCTCAAGTTGCTCGTTGCCCTTCTTTGAGAGTTGCCTCTAAGTATGTCCAAGCAGGTCTGGAGTTAAATGGCCTCTGACCTGATCTATAGATAGAAATTGGTTGTTTCTCCTTCTTTCACCTTCTTTCCTTAATGTTCCATGCCACATTATCATTTTAGGATCCAATGCTTTAGATGACTAGCCCAACTGAAAGCCTACATATTAAACAGCAAGTAAACCCTTTCCTAACTCCATTTTCCCAATGGTCTTGAATACTCTCTAAATTTATTCCTCCTTGGCTTAAAATCCTCTTTGCCCTGCCTTGTCTTATATTGAACCCTTCATTCCTGATTCCCAACAACCAAACATAAACAATCAAACAAACAAACCTTGTGCCTATAACTAGCCTAACATCTTATATTTGAACCTCAAAGACATATTCCTTTGACAATATAGAGAGATCCCTCTCTGGACCTAGGAGGGCTAAATCCTAAGGTCTGAAAGTGGTTTTGATGTTGTCTCATCTTTTGGTCTTGCCAACCTGGCCAAAACATGGGAACCCCAACAGAGAGCAGAGGTTGAGGGCTAAGCCAAAAGGCGCTTAAGCCCTGTTTGTTTGAAGAATGGGTTTTTAGCCTAGAAGGTTGGGTTTTTAGGCTTTTTAGGGGTTTCGATAGGAGGGAAAGGGGGGTTTCGAAAACTGATAAAGGAAATTTATTAGTTTTGAAGGGAAGAATGAAGGGTAAAAGGGGATTTTCAGAGGTAAATGGAGGATAAAAAGGGTCAAAATGAGTGAATGAAATGAAGAAAGAGGGGTTGTTTAGGGAACAATATTGTAGGGGGCATCAGGTTTAAATTGGTTTACTTATAATGAAACAACAGTGAATATTACTTGCAAAGTTCAAACAACACAAGAAGACTTCAAGAATGAGCAGTTTTTTCCTGGAAACAATCTCTTGAAGGCTTAGGACTTATTTTTGGCCATCATTTGCTTAGTAAAAATTTTACTGATGGCTAACACAAACTATAAAATTTTTACTAATGTATTTGTAAAATCATTAAAATTTATAATGATAATATATATACTCTCAATATAATGTTGGCGAATTTTAATGTAAAATAATTTTATATTTTAAAATTTAGGCGAACCATTTTTATAAAAAATGGAAATTGGCGAATATTTTTTTTTGGAAAAAGCATGGAAAATTAGCCCACCTACGAATATTAGCCCCTAAATTTTTCCATGGATCGTACTCTCAGAAAACACTTTCCATAGGTTAGTGGTCACAAAGAGGAGGAAGATCCCTTAGATTTTGAAGAAGAGTAGGATCAGAAAGACGAATACATGGAGGATCAAGATCAATATTGGATGTCTCAAGGCCCAATTTCTCTCGTGGGTGTTTTACACAAGATGCCGAAGCACCGAGAGAAATTGTTAACGAAGTACGACCTTGACAAAGCAGTGAAAGCAGAGGACCATTTTTTCAACTTCTACCTACATTTGCAAATGCTTGAGGTACATTATGATGATTTTTCATGTAGAATTTTACCTTGTAATTTAGATGGAATAGCAGTTGTATGTTACCACAGTCTTCCTCCAAAATCAATCCATAATTGGAAGGGGTTTAAAAATTTGTTCATTGGAAATTTTGCTAACAGAAAAGACCCTGTCATGTTATTGAAAACGTTGCAAAATTTGAAGATGGAGAAGAAAGAGAAAGTTAAATATTTTAACCAGAAGTTTAATCTCATATTGAAAAAATTTCCTCCTAACATGAAACCTCGTGACTCCATCACTATTGACTACTACAATTATGCCTTACCAACAACCATTGTGCAGTTTGTCAAGCGATCTGAGAAAGAAACATTGCCTAAATATTATAAAAATCCATTTAGTTTCAAAAGAAATTGTGTGCAATTGGAGTCATTTCGACGATGAACCATCAAAATACTCCAAGGACACGAGAAAAAGGTCTCAAACCTCCTCAAGTTAGGTCAAGGATAAAGAAGCTATCGATCTTGAAAGCTTGGCCCGAACCATTAAATATCTGTCCAATCAGCTAAAAGAGTTAAAACAAAGGTTAAGAGAGACCACCACAAGTAGCAATCCCCCTAAAGTTAACTTCCTACGAAGTGTTTCCAACTCTGGCAACAACAACAATTAGCCAGCCAAGTCAGCACAAATCTCGAACGTCGTGTTGAACGTTAAAAGCATAGGCATAGACCAATTTTGTCTGCTTCATCAAGAGTATCATTTAGAAAATACATGCCCGCAATGGAATCACAGCATGAATTGTCTAGCTGCAGACATTATTGATACAATACTTTTAGATGAGCAGACCGATTCAACAGAACAAAAAGAATAAATTATTACTGCTGAAGAAACTGCGATCGTTGGGCATATAATGAAGTCTTTCAGTTGTGTGTTCGGAGCTGAAAATAAGATTTTTGAAGAGCCGTCACTAATTGAGAACCTGGCTCACAAGAAAAATAGTTGATATAAGCTAAGAATCCAAGGACCAAATTCCAAAAAAGAGTTGACTAGGAAGAAATTGAAAGAACATTTGTTAAGAAAGAGCACACTACCTGCCAGTTCATCTCTGAACACTTAGAATGAGTCTGGAAATAATTATACAACGAAAAATACTTCTTCCAATGCTAAAATCAATCCTAATACTCCGGAATTATCTAATAAAGTCACTACTCTAGACACTTCAGCAATGCCCGATGTGGTTGATTATAACATAGTAAAAGATATGAATAAATCTCATGCAAATATTTCAATCTTCGAAATTACAAGGATCATAAGCTAGCGGGAGTTGCTCATTTGTTACCTTGATCAATCTTCCTTGGGTGAAAATTATTCTACGTAGAAGGGACCTGGTAAGTTTTCTCATCCACTGTAATATGTTCTTAATGCATTAACATTAGAAGCAAACACTCTTCCCTCCATTTTTGTTAACATTTTAAATTTTCAATTAGAATGTACACAATTGCTTAGTTGATTGTAGTGCATCTATAAACTTAATTTCGTCATCTGTAGATAAGAAAATCAATGAAAAATGGGATAAGAAAGATGCACAAATTATTTATCTAGACATAACTATTTTCCATTTTATTGGTGAACTAAAAAATGTGCTTGTCCACCTATAATCCAATCAACAAGTTCACCAGTGCATAAAAATAGTAATTTTTGACATCCTAGAAGCATATTATGTATTGCTATGTAGAGAATGGTATGGAAAATTATTGGGGTATCTTTTCTACCAATTGGTCACATTTATGGCTTCTATACAATGGCATAAACAACCAAATCCTAGTAGACTCAGAACCTTACATGAAGCACGCTGTCACGCCCCTCGAGAGGAAAATGCACTAGTTTCTTTCACAAATATGATCTTTGGAAATTTCTCCTTGGAGACTTACATAAGGTGCTACCTTGCATAGCTATCCCCTGTCCCACTTGACACACAGTTGAAACTATTTCGTAGTCCAACTAGCACAAATTACCTTTGTATAGTAGATAGTAGTAGTAGTAGTACTAGTGTAGGGTGTATCTCTTTTACATATGATGCTCAGGATTTGTTTCTAAATGGTTCGAAGAAACAATATGGCTCTAGAGCTGGTTGTGTTTTAGTAGACCCGTGACAGATAAAACACCTAATATCAAGCCTCTTGGAATTCAAGTGCACTAATAACACAACGGCATACAAAGCACACATCTTGGGCTTACAAAAGGCCATTGGAATTTTGGATTTCTGACAATAATAGGTTACTCAGATATCGTCGTGTGGTAGGTGCACAATATTATACATTATGTGTCGCCTAATTTTAAAATATGTCAACAAGAGCTATGGAATTTAATTTCTTAATTCCAATATGTTAACTCTATATCTATTAATAGAATGTGTAACACAATTGTGGATACACTAGCAAATTTTGTTGCTAAGCTATCACCACTTAGGGATAATTTTTCTGTTGAATTTTTTTATAAACCATTCGTCCGTGATAATATCACTAATTTACATGGTTTTAATGATAACTAATGGATACTCCATTTCATGTCGAATGTTGATGGATTAAAATATGTAATTATTGATGAAGATGATCATGAAAAAGAGTTTCAAGATGTAGCTCGCGTGAACAAGAAGAGCTCCATGCTAAAGGGAGTGGTATCATTAGAAAAGCTATATGACTTGTAGAATTTATTTAGAGGGTTAGTTAATGCTAACACCCATAGTTCAACATTGTCACATGAACAAATTAATCTTGGAATAGAGAAAGATCCAAATTTTATTAATCTCGACACTTTTTGCACAACACAAGATCAGAAATATTTTATTTGCTTATTAAAGAAGTACTGATATGCGTTCGCGTGGACGTACGGTGAGCTCAAAAATTACGGCACATGAATAATCCAGCATGTTATTCAAATTAAGGAGGGGGACAAGCCTTTTTAGCAGAAGTTTACAAAGGTACATCCACCACTTGAGCCCCTGATTCAGAAGGGTTTGAGGAAGTTTTTGGATGCTCAGATCATTTATAAATTGCGGCATTCCACCTGGGTGTAAAATTTGGTCCCAGTAAGGAAGAAATCCATGGAAATACGCTTATGCATAGATTTCTGAAATATCAAGTGCGCCTCATATAAAGAAAACTACCATGTCATGTCTATGGAATAAATATTTCAAACAGTATCAAGGTCAGAAATGTTCTCTTTGTTTCAAGGTTATTTAGGACACAATCGAGTTCTAGTCTCGAAGCCTGGAAGGCTTAAAACTACCCTTGGAATGAAGTGGGGCACGTTCACATTCAGAAAAATTCCTTTTGGGCTAGTAAATGTCAGTGCGACATTTCAATGTGTGATGGGCATCACATTTCACAGACTGGTCAGAAAAATCATAGTGGTGTATCTTGATGATTTCAACGTGTTTTCAAAGAAGAGATCTGACCACCTATGCCACTTGAAAAAATATTCAAGCAATGTCAAAATATGGGATATCTCTTAATCCCAAGAAGAGTATTTTTGCAGTGTATGAGGGAAACCTGTTGGGGCATATTGATGTAGGAGCATTAGGCTCAAAAATTTATTTATACTTTAGTAGACATAGGGGTCTTATGATTTCAAGGAATTTGGTTTCCTATGTACTAAATTAATGTAATTTTAAAATATTTGTAGTGAGACATTTAGAATAGGAATTAATTAATATTTGTGAGGAATTTTGTAAATATTCTCGAATGTTGGAGAACATGAGAAAATTAGGATAAATGAGGGATTGAGAAATTTTGGAATTAATTGTAAAATCTTAGATTAGGAATTGGTTTCATGATTTTGTGGATGAGAGAGGATCCTGAGGGATTAGTTGAGTCAAAAGAAGACTTAGAGGATATTCAGGATTTTGTTGAGAAGATAAAGGATCTGAAACCAAAATTGGTTTCAGAACCATTTGTATAAATTGTAAGTCTCAAAATATAGTAAGGAGAGATTCAAGTTTTAGAGAGATAGGGTTTTTTGTTGTAAGCCTACGGGAAAATTAGAGGAAAGGCCACTGATATAGAAAATCATGCCAGAAGAGAAACCTGTATAAATATTTGATTATATATATAGAGAGATTCGATTTCTGAGTTATTAAGTGTGCATTGAGAAATTCAATTTATAATTTCATGTGATGAATACGAGTTTGGCACAGTATATATATGTAGGAGAATTAAATGAGGAAATAGTGTGTAGAGGAGATTGGCGAGAACAGATATATTTGAATCTGATTAAGTATTCCAAAATCAAAGCTGAAAACGAAGTCACGCACAGAACATTGGAGACAAAGGAGCAAAGGAGAAATATATAGAGTCGAAGATCAAGATCAGAATAAATGATGACCGTAAGGTGAGAATCAATACACAGGGTGAGAAGATAGCTTTTATTTATGGTTCTTTTATGCGAATTGTGAACAGAAAAATTGGCTTACGATGCGTAATTGCGAAATTGCAATTCGCATGTCGCAAAGATTAACAAATAGCAATGTTGCTAAGTGTTAAATTCCACAAAATGGTGAATGTGCTACGTAGCGATGAGTTAATCCTGATATTGGCAATGTGAAGTTGCTGGAAAAGGGTTGGATTAAGAATGTATTAGCAAAATGGGAAGCGGTATTCAAAAGACAGTAAATGGTATTCGCATGATATGAAACTGGTAAGAGGTAATTAATTGAGGAGTGTGATAGCGGTTAGGAGGCACCACATGGAATATGGAAACCAATCATATCGCAGGTTAATGAATGGTAAGATATCATATTCGATGGTGTGTGATTACTGTCGGATTGAAAATTGCGTATAATCGATGGTAAGAAAATGCATGGTTAATTCGTATCTATGATTTCGCCTTTGGTTAAAACCCAAAGTGTCAACATATATATATATATATATATATATCTCTGTTGGCACTTTGGGTTTTAACCAAAGGCGAAATCATAGATACGAATTTCATAAAGTGTGTGTTTTATTATGGTTTATAATGATAGTTGCGTTAAGAGATAATTAATTCCACATGAATTGTTTCCACTGTTTTGGGGATGCATGCATGTGAGAGGAATTCATATGCTTATTGTGGGTATGTGCGGCTTTATGCTGCACCAAAGTGGTATCAGAGCAGAAGTGGATTTTTCATGTATTGGAAATAAGTATGTTTAGTTAATGACTGGTTTTGTGTGAAATAGAATTAAAAGCTATAACAGAGATTGAAAAAGAAGTTACAGGATCAGATTTTAAATTTGATTGACAACAATTGTAGATTGGAAAAGGTATGCAGTGGAAGCATGGTAGCCTAAAACTATGAGGAAATTTAGATCTGCAAAATCTGAGTTAAAAATAAAATGTGCTTTGAATATTTACAAAGTTATCTTTTAAAATATGTGTATACAGGTACAATGGTGATGACAGAAAGGAAAAGAAGATCAGATTTGAATTTGACAGTCAGCATGCACTTAGAGATAAACTGTAGCAGAATATTAGAAGAATTTGTAGATGTGAGGAAATAGAGAACAATCCATTCAAAATGCAAATGAGTGGTGAAACAAGATCACACATAGATCTTTAAGGTGAGGTGTTATGTGTTATTTTAATCTGGTTTGAAGATTATGTTTGAAGAATTCAGGTTGCAAACAGTTGAAGAGAATCTCAAGAAAAGAAGATCACAGCCCTAAGAGTAGTGATGAAGGAAACTGGTAAGAGTTTCTGAGTGAAAGAAAAGTGTGGAGTAGAAACTTGAAGAATTCCAACAAATTTTGGATAAAAGGGACAATTGTGTTCTCAAAAGTGCAGAAGAGTTAAAGCCTAGAAGGAGCAGAGAGAAATGCTGAAAAGGAGGATCTAGAGATAGAGAACTGTACTTGCCAAAAGTCCAAGTCCAGAGAAAAACTTGGTGAGGTAAGTGGCAGCAAGAAGGAATTTTTGTTGCAGAGGCTTAGAACAGCTCATAGTGAGGAAGTGAGTGATTAACTCATAAATATGCAAAGAAGAAGATGACTACTGATAGTCATAGTAGGGGTTTTGAGAAAGACAACAACATATTAAAGGAGTGGAAATTTGGCACAAGATTGCTGCAGTGAGACTGTAGGAAGAAATTTTGAAAGTTCTTAGAAATTGTAGCAGGACATTTTTCTAGCTAAGGCTTGGAATAGGCAGGGAAAATGGTGTCTTTAAATGAAGTGAGTGCAGCAACCAGAGAAGAGAGAAATATTGCTCAGTACAAGTTATGAGAAGGAGAGAACTTGAAGAATAGGCGGAGGATAAACTTGGTGAGAAGATTAACTCAGTAGGAGGTTGATTGGTTGTAGGTGCAGAAGCTCACACAGAAGAGAAGACGACTATGGAAAGTCATGTGCAAGGTTCAGAAGAAAGCTACAAGATGAAGAAGAAGGGTGTTAAAGAAATCTGCACGAAACCGATAAGTCAAGAGGAGCATGACAAAGAGATTGCTGAGATAAGAGAACAATTTAATAAATTAAAGATGATGATAGAAGAAAAAAAAAGACAAGGTTGGGTGTTGAAGGAAAAGACAGTGAAATAGTCTAAATTACAGAGAAGGTTACAACAAAAACAAGTGAAGCAGTTGATAGAAAAACTCAGAGAAACAGAGTAAAAAATGGAAGTTTCCATTTGTAGACCAGAAGAGGGTGAAATTCTGGGTGAAGATGAAGATTGGAGATATGTGAAAGAGCTTATGAATTATTGTGAGAATTCAAGACAGTAAGAAATTTACCTTACTAAAAAAGGAATTATTGATGATTTCCTGAACTGCTATGCAAGTTTAGATTAGTGGGAGGATTTAAAGCCTTGTATTTTTTTAACTAATGATTTTGATGTGATTACAGGTTTTGTAGATCATGAATAATCTTTTGAAGCTGTAAAAAGTATGGAAAAGTATCTTTCAGAAGATAAATACTCTAAAATAGAAATTAATGATGAAGAATGTCTCTTGAATGAGAAAAGCAGTGATTTGTTACAGCAGAAAGAAATTAGTAATTCTTTTATATTTGAAACTGTTACAACACATGAACAATTTCTTCTCGAAGAACGAGATGAGATTCAGTCTGAAGCGCTGATATGTGAAGCAAAATTTGAGACTGTTGAACCTTGTAATTTTCAAACTAACAATTTGTGTATAAATGCAGGAACTATAAGTGATGATGAAGTACTTAAGAAATTTCAAAGAGAAATTGCATTTATGGAGTATTTGCTAGAAAATTTAAAGTATGACAGTGAGATTGTAGAGGAAAGAGTTCACTACAGTGGACAAAAATAGAGAAACATCAATGAAAAAAATGGTGTGGAAGAGAGACTTGCTCACAGTCTCAATAGTCCTTTAGAGAATTATTTAGAGAGGTTGAGTCATCATACTGATGTGTTGATAGAAGAGGAAATGTTAGAGCAGCAAATTGAAATGTTTCCAGAGGAAGAAGAGACACAAAGGTCTTATGATTTTGATTTTAATGATTTTTTTATGATTTTAGGTTTTGTTGCAGATGCTGGAGAAAATTTGACACAGATGACCAGCCAAGGAAAAAAAGAGGAAGAAATTTTTGAGATTCAACAAGATGATAAGCTTAGTGATACGAGTCGCCTTCACTAAGTGGGCTTGCAGGCTATTTTTGGTGCAAAGACTATTTTTCGACTATGTCTATTTTTAGACATGTCGATCATATTCTATGAGTTGTAGGATGCTATTTGTGGATGGTTGGTCAAGTTGGAAAAATAGATGGACTTCTATTTTTAGACATATTGGGCGGAATCTATTTTTAGATTTCCAGTCTAAAAATAGATATGTCAAATATTATTATCTCTTAATAATATTTGGACTCTAAACATTATCTTATTCTATTGGAGCACTTCAGTGAAGTGCACAGATGTGACACAGCAGCTGACAGAAGGAATCACACTATTCTTGAGGGTTTACGGGAGCTAATGCATGAGGACTTTAGTTATAACTCACGTGATAGAGTTTGGTGGAGTTAGAGAAGTAGTTGGTGGAGTTGTATTCAGTTTAACTCAGTTAGACTAAGTTGAGCTAGTTGTATCTAGTCTAACTGATTGATACACTAGTGAGAATGGTGTGAATTAATTAGTTAATTAATTCACTAAATAATAACTCATTAATCAACTAAATAATACATCAGTTAACTACAGTGCATGGCAGTTTCAGTGGAGACCAGTGGAGAGGTAGGTGAAAGAGTAAGTGTGACTATCAGTTGTGACTATAGTGATGCATTGATTGCATCCAACACTCAGTGGAGATGACAATGAGGATTGCGTAGTACAATATTGTTGGATTCAAGTTCATTCAAATCCATTATTCAGCAGGGATTGCGCAGTAGAGGCAGGCTAGCAGGTTGCAAAGATCGGTGCATGGATTTGCAAGATCGAGCCTAATTAGTGTGTAGCGATTTTATTGTACTAAGAGCTTGATATGATCAGCTTTGTATGAGGATTGTTACATGATATCTATGAAATATATTATATACATATAGTTGGGGTTTTCAGCTTCAGGCTTTCCCGTTAAATCACTGTGTTAATGTGTGTGAATTTTTATTGTTTCATGTGTGCATTGCAATTGATTTAATTTCCGCGTGTGATGATCAATGGTGGAATAGATTCTGTATTTTGCATGAAGTTAAAATAGTGTGAGATTAGGAGAATCTTGGATATATAACACATAATTTATATAATTTCTACTTGGTATCAGAGCAATTGATCGTTGGAGCAGATTGCAATTATTGAAGTGGTTGAGTTTGGTGCTGGTGGAATTCAAATTTGCTGCAGTGTTTTCTTGGTGTTGAAGTTGAGCATTCATTGAAATGTCTTTCAACGGATTGCGATTGGAGTATGCCCTTGATGGTAGCTCGAATTATATTACATGGAAGGATAGGATGGAGGCGGTGCTGGATGATAATGGGTTGAAGGAGTTCATAGATGCTGATATTCCAAAACCTGGTTCTACCGATGCAGCCGCACTTAACGCATGGAAAAAGAAGACAGAAAAATGTCGAAGGATTTTGTTGGAAGGTGTGAAGGATCACACAGTTTCCATCCTTCATGGTAAAGCTACTCCATTCTTAATGTGTAAAGCTTTGACAGACTTGTTCCAAAGAGAAAGCGACCAGAGGAAGTTCGTGCTTCAAGACAAGCTCAGAAAAATAAAAATGGAGAAAGGGGACAGTATACAAAAATACCTCACGAAGTTTGTCCACTACAAGGATGAGCTGGGAAGTGTGGGGGTTACTGTAGATGAAGAGGACTTGGTGAGCTTGGCTCTCCTTGGGCTTCCGAAGAGTTGGCATAGCTACGAGGACTCTGTCAATGGTCGGGAGAAACTATCGGGATGGGAGTGACTTTGGTCGGATCTTGTGCAAGATGAGATAAGGCGGGGTACTAGGGATGGATATTCATTGAAGAATGAAGATGAAGAAAATTCTGATTTGGCTGCCAAAGAAAGGAAAGGGAAGGGAAAGAAAAATCCTTCTCAATTCGGTGCAAAAGGCAAGAAGCAGGATTTGTCCAAGGTGAAGTTCTTTCACTGTCACCAGCATGGACATTACGCCACTAATTATCCGTAGAAGAAGAAAAATAAGTAGGTTGCTGGATTTGCAGTTGGAGAGGCCTTAGCCTTGCAGTTTGAGTTGGATTTTCACTAATCGCATGCTTGGTTTCAAGTGTGATGGGATCAGTGTGGTTTCTTGATAGTGGTGCATCTTTCCATATGACCGGAGACAAAGATTTGTTTAGTGATCTAGATGAAAAGGATCTTGGAGTGCACATCGAGATGGGTGATGATGGTAGATACAGTGTGACTAGTATCGGGACCATTTCCTTTGAGAGGGAGTCTAGAAAACCTTTCATCTTGAAGGATGTCATGCATGTTCTAGGATTGAAGAAGAATCTGATCTCTGTGGTGATGTTGGAAGACAAGGGTTATGATGTTGTTTTTAGCAAGGGAAAAGCCTTCCTACACAGTAAAAAAACTGGTCAAACTAGGAGGATAGGGGTTCGAGTTAAGAACCTTTATCAATTGCAGGTAGATGGATATGCAATAATGGTAGGAAAAGTAGAAGCAATGGTGAGCTGGGATGAGGGCGAATTGTGGCACAGGGGACTGGGCCATCTTTACCATGGCAGTTTGAAAATTTTGCAGCATATTTCTACCGAGCTTCCCAAGGGTACACTTGCACAGTCAGATCAGTGCAAGGGATGTACTTTGGGAAAATTTGTGAAGACCACTTTTCATGAGAAGGATAGTCACGCCACAACGATCCTTGAGAGAACTCACATAGACATGTGTGGACCTTTCTCAGTTTCTTCAATAGCAAAGCATAGGTATTATGTGATATTTCTTGATGAATTTTCTCGTAAGTGCTAGATCTTCTTCATGCAGAAGAAGAGTGACACATACTCAGAGTTCTGTGAGTTCAAGGCGCTGGTTGAGAAAGAGTTGGGGAAGAAGGTGAAAGCTCTTAGGAGTGATAATGGTGGTGAATACATCTCTGGCGAGTTCAAAGACTTTTGCAGTGTAGAATGAATTTGAAGAGAACTCATAGCGCCTCATAACCCACAACAGAATGGGGTCGCGGAGAGAAAGAAAAGAACGATCATGGGTGCTGCATGGGTGATGTTGCATGATTAGGGCCTTCCCAAACACTTGTGGGCTGAAGCATGCAACACTGTAGTTTATGTGAAAAACTGTTGTCCTCATAGAGTACTTGGCATGAGTACACCTGAAGAGGCATTTTCTGGTAAGAAGCCTGATATTTCTCATTTGAAGATTTTTGGCTCACCTGTTTACATTCATGTGATGAAGGATGCCAAGAAGAAGCTGGAGCTGACCGTAGAGGTTGGGATATTTTTGGGGTACACAGAAACACCCCACAATTATCGTGTGTATTTTCCAGACAGTCGGATGACTGTTGTGCGACGGGATATCAAATTTCATGAGGAGAAAGCCATGAAGTTGTCACTTGAGAGGGAGCTACACTTGCATGTAGATGAGGAGCTACTTGTTCCTAAAGATGAGCCTCAGAATGTGGATCAGCCACAAGAGGAGGTTCATGGAGTGGAAGAAACCACTCATGCAGCGCCAAACATCAGAGGGCGGAAGCGCACTACAAAAGCTGAGCGACTAAATCTTGATGTAGTGTAGAATGTATGAGCTCTTACATCACAGTGCAGATAGAGACAGTCACCTAACCGATTTACTGGATACATGGCTCTAATGAGCAATTGTATCGTGATAGAACCATCCTCTTTCGAGGAAGCTGTGGAGGATCCCGCATGGGTAGATGCCATGGTGGAAGAGTATGATTCGATTGTCAGAAACAGTGCATGGGAGACTGTCCCAAGGCTGAAAGGGAAATCAGTGGTAGGTTCGAGAAGGATCTATAAAGTGAAGCAAGCTTCTGACAAGAGCATCGAGAAGTACAAGGAAATATTTTTTTCCTGGGGTTTCTCACATATTGAGGGGATCGACTATGAAGAAACCTTTGCATCTATTGCAAGGTATTCTTCCATACAGACCATCCTTGCTCTCTCAGCATAGATGGGTTGCCACATTCATTAGATGGATGTGAAGACTACGTTCCTCAACGGAGTCATTGAGGAGGAGGTGTACATTGAGCAGCCTGAAGGATTCGAAATCTTCAGCAGCAAGTCGCATGTGTGCAGGCTCAAAAGAGCGTTGTATGGGTTGAAACAAGCACCTCGTGCTTGGTACACATGGATAGATAGTTATTTCACCGGACTTGGTTTCGCCAAGAGTGAGGCAGATCCAAACCTATAACAGATTGTGATGGAGGGTAAGATGTTGATCATTGTACTTTATGTAGATGATTTAATACTAACAGGTGATGAACTGTTGATACACTCATGCAAGGCAGATCTTGAAAAGTAGTTTGAAATGAAGGACTTGGGCCTCCTTCATTATTTCTTGGGATTGGAAATTTGGCAGTGGAAGGGTGGACTGTTTGTGTCTCAATACAAGTATACCCGAGAGATACTAGAGAAGTTTCACATGCAAGGCTACAAGCATATCGACACTCCTCTTCCTGGTGGTTGGAGAAAAGAGGATGCTACATTGGCAGAGGTAGTGGATGCCACTGTTTATCGACAGTTGGTTGGTTCGCTCATGTATCTAGTCAATACATGACCGGACATATTCTATGCTATGAACCAAATTTCGCAAGCTATGGTTAAGCCTACCAAGCTCTTTTGGAAGGCAGGCAAACATGTCCTGAGATATCTCAGGGGCACATCGAGATATGGATTGTGGTACAGATAGTTGGATGAGTTGAAGCTGCATGGCTTCACAGATGCAGATTGGGCAGGGAGACCAACGGACATAAAGAGCACATCTGGAGGGATTTTTAGTATCAGATCTACATCAGTTTCTTGGTACAATAGGAAACAAATAAATATGGCAGTCATTTTAGCGAAGGCCGAGTACATGGCAACAAGTTTGGCTGCATGCGAGGCTATATGGATGAGGAAGATCCTGGTCGGGTTGTTCGGTTCACAGTTAGATCCTACTGTGATAAATTGTGATAATTATAGTTGCGTTAAACTCTTGGTTAATCCATTATTTCATGATAGATCTAAACATATTGACATCTAGTACCATCATATCAAAGATTGTGTGCAGCGGAAGATCATGTTGTTTTCTTACATTCCTACGGTGGATCACGATGCAGATATTTTGATGAAGGTGCTCACCAAGAGCAAATTCGAATACCATAGAGACAGGATCGGGGTGGAAAATAATCCCTATCTTGTTGAGAGGGAGTTTTGAGATTCAACAAGATGATGAGCTTAGTGAAAAGAATCACCTTCACTAAGTGGGTCTGCAGGCTATTTTTGGCGCAAAGTCTAGTTTTAGACTATGTATATTTTTAGACATGTCGATCATATTCTATGAGTTTCAGGATGCTATTTGTGGATGGTTGGTCAAGTTGGAAAAATAGATGGACTTCTATTTTTAGACATATTGGGCAGAATCTATTTTTAGATTGCCAGTGTAAAAATAGATATGTCGAATATTATTAGCTCTTAATAATATTTGGACTCTAAACATTATCTTATTCTCTTGGAGCACTTAAGTTAAGTGCACAGATGTGGCACAGCAGCTGATAGAAGGAATTACAATATTCCTGAGGGTTTACTGGATATAATGCATGAGGACTTCATTTATAACTCATGTGACAGAGTTTGGTGGAGTTAGAGAAGTAGTTGGTGGAGTTGTATTCAGTTTAACTTAGTTAGACTCAGTTGAGCTAGTTGTATCTAGTCTAAATGATTGATACACTAGTGAGAGTGGTTTGAATTAATTAGTTAATTAATTCACTAAATAATAACTCATTATTCAACTGAAGAATACATCAGTTAACTATAGTGCATGGAAGTTTCAGTGGAGACTAGTGGAGAGGTAGGTGAAAGAGCAAGTGTGACTATCAGTTGTGATTATAGTGATGCATTGATTGCATCCAAAACTCAGTGGAGATGCCAATGAGGATTTCACAGTGCAATATTGGTGGATTCAAGTTCATTCAGAGCCATTCTTCAACAGCGATTGCGTAGTAGAGGCAGGCTAGCAGATGGCAAAGATCGATGCATGGATTTGCAAGATCGGGCCTGATTAGTGTGTAGCGATTGTATTGTACTGAGAGCTTGATATGATCAGCTTTGTATGAGGATTTTTACATGATCTCTATGACATATATTATATACATATAGTTGGGGTTTTCTGCTTCAGACTTTCTTGTTAGATCACTATGTTAATGTGTGTGAATTTTTATTGTTTCATGTGTGCATTGCAATTGATTTAATTTCCGCATGTGATGATCAATGGTGGAATAGATTATGTATTTTGCATGAAGTTAAAATAGTGTGAGATCAGAAGAATCTTGGATATATAACACATAAGTTATATAATTTCTACAGAAATTTTTGCGGAAGAACTTAATCCATGGAACAAAGAGATTAGATTGCTAGAAATTATGCTAGAGAATCAGGATTCAATACAGAAAGAGAAATCTCAATTTCAATATTGGGAAACAAAAGAGCTTGAAGAAATGCAGAATGTAAAGATTCAAGAGTTAGAGGATAGCAGCAAAAAACTCAAGCAAAGAGAAGGAGGTAGCAGTAAATGGTAGACTATGTACCAATCCAAGGAATTGCTAAAGAAATAAGACAAAGAAATTTTCATAAGTGACAATGAGGAAGAAGTTATTAGTTGCAGTAAACAGAAGCACAAAATTGTCTTGGAAGAAAATGTAGCAGAAACTAAAAAGGTGAAAGACAACAGTAAACAAGAGGGTAAGGATGAAAGGGCAGTAGTAAGAATAAAAGTTCAACAATCAAGAGGTGGAAGTAATCAGCAGTCAGAAGATATATTAGACAAAGAAATTGAATTTATAAGAAGGATAATGATGAAAGTAGCAACAGGAAAGCAAAGAAACAACAGCAAGAGAAAGACAGTAGTAGACTGTAAAAGCATAGATAGTGGAGAAAAGAAACATAAAGTGTGGAGACCTGGAGAAAACCAACAAACAATAGCAACATTAAATGATAAATTACAGAACAAGGTATGGGATCCAGGAAGACAAAGATTAAGAGCACATGATCGGGAGATCATGATTATTTTCAACCTTGGGGGTCTGATGCAGGAGCATTAGGCTCAGAAATTTCTTTGTACTTTAGTAGACATAGGGGTCTTATGATTTCAAGGAAGTTGGTTTCCTATGTACTAAATTAATGTAATTTTAAAATATTTGGAGTGAGACATTTAGAGTAGGAATTAATTAATATTTGTGAGGCATTTTTGTAAATATTCTCGAATGTTGGAGAACATGAGAAAATTAGGATAATTGAGGGATTGAGAAATTTGGGAATTAATTGTAAAATCTTAGATTAGGAATTGGTTTCATGATTTTGTGGATGAGAGGGGATCCTTAGGGATTATTTGAGTCAAAAGAGGACTTAGAGGATATTCAGGATTTTGTTGAAAAGATAAAGGATTTGAAACTAGAATTGGTTTCAGAACCATTTGTATAAATTGTAAGTCTCAAAAGATAGTAAGGAGAGATTCAGGTTTTAGACAGATAGGGTTTGTTGTTGTAAGCCTACGAGAAAATTAGAGGAAAGGCCACTGATATAGAAAATCAGGCTAGAAGAGAAAATGTGTAAATATTTGGTTATATATAGAGAGAGATTTGATTTCTGAGTTATTAAGTGTGCATTGAGAAATTCAATTTATAATTTCGTGTGATGAATCAAAGTTTGGAACAGTATATATATGCAGGAGAATTCAATGAGGAAATAGTGTGTAGATGAGATTTCATAGAACGAATCTGTTTGAATCTGATTAAGTATTCCAAAATCAAAGCTAAAAAGGAAGTCACACGTAGAACATTCGGGACAAAGGAGAAAAGGAGAAATATACAGAGTCGAAGACCAAGATTAGAATAATTGAAGACCGTAATATGAGAATCAATACACAGGGTGAGAAGATAGCTTTTATTTACGGTTCTTTTATGTGAATTGTGAACAGCAAAATTGGTTTCCAATGCGTAATTGCGAAGTTGCAATTCGCATGTCACAAAGATTAACAAATAGAAATGTTGCTAAGTGTTAAAGTCCATGAAATGGTGAACGTGCTGCATAGAGATGAGGTAATCCTGATATTTGTGATGTGAAGTTTCTGGAAAAGGTTTTGATTAAGCATGTATTAGCAGAATGGGAAGCGCTCTTCAAAAGGCAGTAAGTTATATTCACATGATATGAAACTGGTAAGCGGTAATTAATTGAGGAGTGCGATAGCGGTTAGGAGGCGCCACATGGCATATGGAAACCACTCATATCGCAGGTTAACGAATGGTAATATATCATATTCGATGGTGTGTGATTACAGTCAGATTGACAATTGTGTATAATCGACAGTAAGAAAATGCATGGTTAATAGCTATGGGCCCTTATATATATATATATATATATATATATATATATATATATATATATATATATATATATATATGTTGGCACTTTGGGTTTTAACCAAAGGTGAAATCATAGATACGAATTTCATAAAGTGTGTGTTTTATTATGGTTTATAATCATAGTTGTGTCAAGAGATAATTAATTCCGCATAAAGTGTTTCCACTGTTTTTGGGACGCATGCATGTGACAAGAATTCATATGCTTATTGTGGGTATTTGTGGCTTTATGTTGCACCACATATCATCGTGAAAAGAGGGATTAAATTGGACCCTAAAAGGGTCAGATCTATCATGCAAATTCCCTTCCTAGTGAACAAGAAATCCATGGATTCCTTCCTCGGGAGGATCAAATTTCTCCAAAATTTCATCTTAGATCACAATAAAATTATCAAACCTATGCAAGAGATGGGAAGGCAAGATGCAATTTACAAGTGGGACAAAAGGGAAAAATAGGTGTTCTCCTATATTAAGCAAGCAATAGTAGAAGCACCAACATTATACAACCCAGATTTTAACAAATATTTTTTGCTCTACACCTGTGCTTTTGATACTTCTCTTGTTTCCAGACTTATGCAGAAAGATTATCAAAATAATGAGAGGCCAATATCTTTTATGAGCACTATCCTACAAGGACTTGAACTCGACTATCACTCCATTGATAAACAGGTGTATGCATTTTATAAGGATGTGAAGCACTTCTAGCCCTATATCCTGAAGAATCATCGCATTATCTTTGTTCTGCACCCTACAGTTAGATCGTTTTTTTTCCAACAAGAGCTGGATGAGAGAAGAGCGAATTGGATGTCTGGTCTGCAAGAGTATGACTTAGAATTCAAACCAGTTCACACTATCAAGCGTCATGGTCTATGTCAGCTAGCAATAGAAGCCATGGATGCAATAGAATATGATCAATCCGGGTGGGAGTAGGAAATCGAGATGTATAATGCTGAGTAAGCTTCCCCTACTACTATCAGAAACTCTTAGTATGTGGATGTGCACTAGTATCTCGAGCATGACACTTTTCCCTCTCACTTATTTGTGCGGTAGAAGAGGGAATTCATATGAAAATAATTATCTTACCAATTGGTGCATGGGGTGCTTTTCAGAAATCACCATAATGGATTATTGCTCATATGCTTGGAAGAACATGATTCAAATAAAGTGTTACATGATCTCCACAATGGACCATCCAGGGGACACTTTGTGGGTGACATAATGATGCACAAATTTATGCGAACTAGTTTTTATTGGCCCACATTATTCAAGTATGCTCATGCATATGCTCGCAAGTTCCTAGTCTATCAAAAGTATGTCAGTTGAGGAAAGAATTTATCCGCCCCATTGCAGAATATCACAATGAAAGAAACATTTCAACAATTGAGCCTAGATGTCATTGGTGAAATTTTTCTGCACTTATCAAAGTAGTGTTGTTATATTCTCACTGCTACATATTACTCAAAGCGGTGGAAAGAAGCGGTTCCGCTCATGAAAGTGAATGATTAGGAAGTCATCAACTTCCTCAAGCATAATATCATTTCTAGGTTTTGAATTCCTAATTCACGTATTTTTTGCAATGCATCCTGCTTTTCATCATTGAGATTATATGATTCTGCATTGGAAAATGGAATTACATTGAAACATTTTACTATTTATTATCCACAGGTAAATTTACTTTTTGAGTCTACTAATAAGAACCTTATCTGCATTATCAAGAAGATCATTTTCTCTAAATAGAGGAACTAGAACTCCTCTTTGGTGAATACCTTATGGGATGGTTGAATCACACAAAAATATTCTTTGAGTACGTCTTCTTACTTCTTGGTGTATGGAAAAGAAGTCGTCCTACCCCCGAACATCTATCTGCCTACCCTTCAACTTTTACAAGAATCCCAAGGCAAGCCATGCTCATTGGTTCAGAGTAGGATAGACACCCTCCGCAATTTTCAAGAAGAAATAGAGAAAGAAAAAGAAAACTTCTCTCTCCACCAAAGTCATATCAAGAGGTGGTTCAATAAGAATTCTAAATGGAAAAATGAATTTAGTGTGGAAACCCTAGTCTTGAAGTGGGATGAACCCCACGGGGACAAAGGAAAACATACTAAGTTCCAATCTCTACGAAACAAACAATTTAGTGTGCACGAAAATCTTGGCCAACACACATATCATCTTCAATCTCTAGATGGGAAGATTTACTCTCTTCCTGTTAATGGCCAAGTTTTAAAGTAGTTTTTTCAATGATGATATGGGGTTTTGCCCTGCCCTATGTACATAGTTTCTTTTCTTGTTTGCTTGTTTTTTTGGTATTTCATTTTCTTTTTCATTCATGTAAATAAACGTCATGTGTGAAATTTTTTTCTAGCTTCTTTGTGTGTATCTGAGTTGAAAAGAGTCTTGTGACATCACAACATTTGGCTAACCTTCGGTTCTCCTTCTTTGTGTTGGTTACATATTTTGGTAAATGATGTTCTAACAGAAAATATGATCCTTCCGTAAGGAGATTCTTGTGTTGAACCATCATAGCTATGTCTATTCTAGAAACCTTACACCTGTACTTAGTTTTTTATGTTCCGGTGTTTTCACGCTTATCCAATTAGTAAAGGAGGAAAAGGGGAAAAATCCAAATGAGAAAACCTAAATCAGAGGTATTTATATTCTTCTCTAAAGTAAAAACCTCTTATGCTCTCAATAAGTTAGGATCCCTCTTCCGCCCATGAAATGAATAAGTTCCTATGCAAATTCCTATTACAAATATATAAATAAATGCGAAAGAAGAGAAAGGCTTCCTGTGCAGAGAGGGGAAGAAAAAAAATCCTTCGAGGTATTGACTAGGCTTGCAGACAGTGAAGCAATTTTTTTTTTCCTGTAGTGACTCCATCAGGGTATTTTACAGGTGTGCTAGTAGTAGAGTAGCACCAAATATGAAAAGCTATACTATGAAAATCTAAAGCTCGTGAACTGAAATACCCTTTCCTAATTTCAAACATTGCGATATTGTTGATTCTATGCTTCTGTTTCAATAACAAGTGACAGAGGGGACCATGCTTATTCATGGGGTGAGTGGGAAAACCAAAGTGATCCACATGATGAATTAATACTTCTTGAAGAACTAGAACCTAGATGAAAGAAACAACCTAGACAGAGAAGTTGTAATTATACCAGTGTGTCGCCAAGTGTTGGCACTACTACAACACCCTCCTAATTTCTAGCCTGCGCCAAATTTTGGAGCATACTTTGATCATGTATACTTGTTGCATAAACATTAAGACTTACTGTATGTGTTTACTCTGATTTTTCTTCTCCCAGTTGAAAGAAAATCAAAGTGTTGTATTTTCGCATCTTGAGTGTTGCACGATGTACATAAGTTGGTTTTGGTGGTTTCAAGGGGTTATCTTTGTGTAAATTAGTTTAACTCACTATGTAAACATTTTTTTCACTCATTTACAAAGTCTTAGGAGTTGTCACACAAGTGTCGTCACGACCATCACAAAGTGTATATTTGGTGTTGCACTTGTCATAAGTTGTCACAAATTTGTCTCTGTAGGTTTTAACCTTGTACAGAAATTATCTACAAATGAATTCTTAAAGAAAGAAAATAAACAATAGCAAGAGAATAAAAAATAAAACATATATACACAAACATTTTTCCCCTGGATCCCAAAACCAGGACTACCATCCTGATTTTTTCATTATATTTCTTTTAATGTTACAACACATATATATACATGCCGAAGCATTGAAAAAGCCCAATCCATTAACCTTGGATTAGAACATAACCGTAGTTCCCTTGACAAAATCTATAAAATACCAGGGGCTGAAAACCGTCATGCACCAAAACCATGTACAAAACCATAGGCAGGTCTGCCCACCAAAAAATAAGGAAAAAACAAATCCTAGGGCGCTGCCCCAGACCCCGCGCACGGGGCTAATTGCCCCCTGCAAGCCCATGTATAGGGGGGGTTGTCACCCCCACTGCACTCGACGCAATGAACATGGGGGGCTATCATCCCCCCGCATGTGCGACTAATCGTGGAAAGAATATAACACATACCCAACAGTTGCAAATTTTTCACACTGAGGGAAGTATGTTGTTCATGTTTTCTAGATGATTTATGTTTTTTCATCAAGTGTTCTAAGTGTGTGATCACGGCCAATTCTTATTAGTCTTCACATGAGCTTCATCGATCCCACACAGCCAAATTCAGAAAACTTCCCGACTAAGAAGCTTAGCCTCATCGAGCCCTCCTAAACTGCGCATTGCACAGTCTCAACCCTCAAGCAGTAACCCTGTTATCATGAGGCTAGATTAATTTAGGTTGTTCAACTATTTATCAAGCACAACTATTTCAAACCACTCTTGATTGGAAGTTAGCCCTTCTAATTAGAGAGGGCTCTCTCAAAGAAAACAATGGAATACTCAAAAAAATCTATAATGCAGATGGTTAAGTATTTTTATGTATTATGTGTTCTTTTGTAGGTGGAAGAGTGTATGATGATTACCATTGGGCATGAATTCAGCTAAAGAAATTCAATTACTAACAAATTGTATCCATGGAAGATGAGGAAATGGCTTAAACATAAACGTTTACAACTAACATAGCATATGAAGGAAATTAGAGCATTTAAACATGAATTTCAAGTAATCATAATACCATGAAACCGATAACAATACATAAGGTGAAGAGACAAAAATACATAAGCCAAGGAGAATCTCAGGTTTTGAATACAATCTGTTGTAAATTTTACATTAGCCTGATAAAGAAAAAATTACATAGTAGCTTCCTCACAACATTCAAAAACCCCTTTCAAAATGAAAAAATCCCTCATTTATAGAGTGAGTTCTCTTTACAATAGTCTGCCACCGGGGCTAGACTCGATACCTTACGCAAGAGATCTAATTCTAGTAGGATTACATCACATGGAGAACTTGTAGGGATATTTTTTGTTTTGGCAGAGTTTCTTTACAAAAAGGAATCTATGATCACTTAATAAATTCAACCAAATTCTAAAAAAATATGCTATTCATCCTTATCGAACTCAACTGACTACTAAGGTGTTACAGAGTTGATGCACTAGAATTAAGACCTTGTAGGCTTGAGCTAGGATGATGAACTATAGTGATGAGTTGGCATCATGAGTTGACTTGATGAGATGTCAAACACATGGAGGTTGACATGTTGAGTTGTACACTTGAAAAAATATATATATGATGTTTATGCTATTTACATGTGGTTTATCTATTTTTTGCTATTGTCTGCCCCAAAATCATCAAAAAATCCATAACGCTGGAAAAAACAGATTCCAAGAAATTTGGTAGCGAACCTCAGTAGAAAACGTCAAAATCAATTGTCTGCATAATTTTTTACTTTTCTGACTGTTCCAGGGTCTTCTTTGAGGCTAATGAGTTAAACGCATGACTTGAGCCCTCTTGGTGTTGTGTGGACCACTAGGGGTCCACATAACAGCAGAAGGTTGTCCCCGACAGTTTCAATGGGGGACTACATGTGAACCCACTGGGATTTTATTCCCTAGGTGATGTCGCAATAGAGGGCCCGCACCTGCGTACTTTGTATATATATATATATATATATATATATATATATATATATATTAAGTCTATATTTGTGATCCGTAGAGAGGGAGAACATGTAGCCTAGTATGAATGAGTCAACAATTAGGGTCATGTTTCTAAGTTTCGATAAGGTGGATATGACTTGGATATTCATGTGGCTTCCACATGGACAACACATGGGCATCACATGGATAGGTCAAGATGATGTGGCACCATGTCAATGGTCAACCTTTAAATGGTCATATATTTGAAGTTTTGAAGAAGTTGAAAAAGACCAGAGTATTTAGACCCCATTTCCTTAACCATACTTTGGAAGTCAGGTCATCAGAGTAGTTGTTTCCTTCCATCCTTAGTAGGGGCTAGGGATAGTAAGGGATATATATAATGTAATTGGTGAATAAATTGAAATTCTTATTGTATCCTTCTCAAAATATAATGCCACGTGTATTGAAAAGTACTTGCCAATTTCATATGTCAATATTAAATAATTTGTTGTCACTTAGTATTTAATAATATTAGTTGTGATAATATTATTATTTAATTCATATATATTGATTAATTGCTACTATTTAATGAAACCACATTACAAGTTATAAAAAACCATTAGTCAGAACTATATCATCAAGAGGGGGGTTTTGGGAAGATTTAATTGACTATAACAACAAATTTGATCTTTCATTTTTATTAGTTTCCCTTTGACTTATACAATGTCTAATGTCTAACTTATATATATATATATATATATATATATATATATGAATGACACTATATCTTGAGAAGGATGCAATAATAATTCTAACATATATATATATATATATATATATATTTATATATATATATATATATATATATATATATATATATATATATATATATATAGAAATATATATAATATTGGTGAATAAATTGGAAGTCTTATTGCATCCTTCTCAAGATATAGTGCCATGTGTATTGATGATTACTTACCACTTTCATGCGTCAAGATTTTTTACTTTCATGTGTAAATATTTTTTTGTTACTTAATATTTAATATATTTTTTTTTGTGACTTGGAGGAATCAATAGTTGGTTATTCTTATACTTGCATACCACATGGTCAATTATGGCTACTACTATTATACCTCTCTAAGCCCATTACCTATCTTCCTCTTCGTAGGTCAGGTCACAGTTGGGGATTAAACCGTGGATCTCTTAGTTTGCACAATTTCACGTCACTTCGATCACCAATTGAGCTTCCCTTGGGGTGTTACTTAATATTAAATATTATTACTTGTGATAATATTGTTATTTAATTAATATATACTAACTCATTACTATTATTTAATCAAACCAGATTAGAAGTTATAGAAAACTAATAGTCAGAACTATAACATCAAAAGGGAAGATTTGAGGAGATTTAATTAGAATCTAAGGTGAAATTGCCTGAAATTATTTCATCTTTATTTTCTTCTTATAACACATTATTTTTATCCTTTATAAATTTGTATTCTATATTTAATAGCATATTTGTTATTAAACATAGTTACCGATCAAACGAGAAAATTACAGATTACTCGTTCTTTTGAGATAGCAAAAAAACACCCGATTTTAAAAAGTGGTGATGCAAAATAACCATTTTTTTAGCATATTTTTGGCACTTTAAATTTTCATATATATATATATATATATATATATATATATATATATATATATATATATATATATATATATATATATATATATATATATACATATATCCTCCTATACTATATTTAAATGTCATTGATTTTCATGTTGATTTTGAAGAGTGGTGATGCACAATAATATTTTTTTTAGCATATTTTTGACAATTTAATTTTTCTTATGTTTTTATTTAAAAGTCATTGCTTTTCATGTCGATTTTGAAAAGTGGTGATGTCTATCAATCTCTTTATTTAGGGGCTGATTTTTGACACTTCACATTTTTTATATATCAAGTATAAACATGTCTTAAAATGTTAGTAATTTTCATTCTGATTTTGAAAAGTGTTGATGTAACATCAATCTTTTCTGTTTAGAGAACATATTTTTTTACACTTTAGATTTGTAATTTATTAATTGTGGATAATTCTTTTAAAATATTGGTGATTTTCATGTTAGTAACAAAATATAAAAACATTAAAAAAAACAAAAAAGAAGTCAAATATAAAAAATAAAAAAATAATATATATATATATATATATATATATATATATATATATATATATATAGGGGAAAGAATTAAAAAAATAATAATAATTTAAAGAAAAAAATTAAAAAATAACTTGAAAAAAAGGGCATAATTAAAAAAAAAAAAATTATTTAAAATACAAAATTTAAAATTAATAAAAATTTAGAATTAAAAATAAAATAAAATTAAACATAAAATAAAAATAAAATAATAAAAATAAAAAATTTAAAGTAAAAAAACTTTAAAACAATTAAAATTAAAAGATTTAAATTTAAAAAAACAAAAATAAAATAAATTAATTAATTAAAATAATGAAAAATAAATAAATTAAATTTAAATTGAAAAAAAAATTAAATTTAAAAATAAAATAAAATAATTAAAAATACTTTAAAATAATTAAAATAAAAAACTAAAAAATTAAAATAAAATTTTAAATTTAAAAAAATAAACTTATAAAAAAATTATAAAATATAAACAAACTAAATAAATAAATAAAAAATTGACCCCCCCCCCACCCGCTGCACATGGGTCGTTGGGTCATTGGGTTGGGCTGTGGAGTCAGAATCGGCCGCCCCCGCCCATGGGTCGTTAGCGCTAGGGCTGGGTTGGGGAGTCAAAATTGACCGCCCCCACCCATGGGACATTAGCCCTAGGGCTGGGAAGGCAGTGGAGTTGCGTGCCCAACCCTAGGCCCAACGACCCATGGGTAGGGGGGGCCAGAATCGACCTCTCCCCCACTCCCACCTCCCCAGCCACCCAACCCATGGGTCGTCGAGTATGGGGCTCAGAGGGAGGCAGAGCTACGTGCAGCTCCATCAATGTCCCATCCTAGGGTTTGGCAGCCCATAGACTTTGAGAGGGTCAATTTTGAGAAAAATAGAATAAAAATTGATAATTTTCTTTACTTTTTTTATTTGTTTTTTAATTTTAAATAGTATTTATTTATTTATTATTATTATTATTATTTTTATTTTTAATTATAATTTTTAAATCCTCATTATTTAATTTATTGTTTTAATTATTTCCTCTTATTTTTTCTTTTTTCTTTTTTAATTTTTTTTTTATTTATGATTTTTTTTTTTTAACTTAAAAAAAAATATTTTTGATGTTTTGTTTCTCCTTGATTAATTCTTTATTTTCTCTTTAAATTATGTGTTTATTTTTAATTTTTTCCCTATTTATTTATTTATCTTTTTGACATTTTTTTGTTTATTTATTTATTTTTCTTAACTTTTTTACTTTTATTAGTTCATTTTTTTTATTTTTATTTTTTTTTTATTATTTCATTTTTTTGTCATGTTTTTTGTTTTTTTGTTTTTTATGTTTTATTGCGAACATGAAAATTACTAACATTTAAAAAAAAATATCCTCACTTAATACATTAGATTTTTTTTTTTTTTTTTTTTTTTACAAGTTATTTTTGTTTTGGTTTACATTCTTATTATTATTTTTTCCCATATATATATATATATATATATATATATATAAAAATTTTTTCATGTTCTTTTATTTTTTTATTTTTTTACTTGTCATTATTATTATTTTTAATTTGTGTTCTTTTTATCTTCTTTATTTTTTTTAATGTTTTAATTTTTGTTTTCTTTTTTATTTTCCATTTTTATTTATTTATATATTCATTATTATTCTAGTTTTTATTTTATTTTATATTTTTCTTGTAGTGTTTGTGTCGATGCTCGATTAGCAACCTGATCCCATTATGCGCAATTTGATAGTTGATTTTAAAATTCTCATTATAATGAATCGAGCGTGCCCCCACAATGTGTCAATTTCATGTTTGGTCTTTGAGTTTTCATTCCAATGGGTCGAGTTCACCTACACTGCCTCTCAATTTGATGGTTTATTTTCAAATTTTTGTTGCAATGTATCAATTTTTCTTTGCCTCATTTAAAATTTAAAAATTAGAATACTCTTGATATAATAACTCTTTTATTCACATGTTTTTTAAAGTTTTTTTAGTCATAAATTTTTTCCATAATGTCATGCTTCAAATATTTTGAAAACATAATTTTTTGTAATCATAATCTTTGGTTTTAATTTCATGGTTGAAAAATTATCAAGATTTTAATGTTTTTTTAATTCATGATACTTCACTTCTAATGTTATTGTTGAAAACACTTATGATTATTTTTTCTTTAGCATCATCACTGGAAATTGTTGGAATTTTAAGTTTTTTCAAATACGTGATATTTTTTATTTAATGTCACGCCCAAAAATCATTGGAATTTTAATTTCTTTCAAAGATGTGATATTTTATCTCTAATGTCATGCTTGAAAATCATTGGAACTTTAAATTTTTTTAGAGTCATGATATTTTATCTTTAACATCATTATTAAAAAATTTCAAAATTAATCTTGAAAAAAAATACGTTATTTCAACATTGACGCTTTTCATTTTCACAGTGTCCTTTGCACCAAAAAAATTGGTTTCTACTATCATTTTTAAAAAATATTGAAAATTTACCTTTAAAAAAAAAAAAACATTATTCCACCATCAACAATTTTTTTTTTGAGGTTTTTTTGTTGGAAATTTACCCTGGAAAAGAAAAGATGTTATTCCAGCATGAACACTTTTTATTTTCATGGTGTTTTTTGCACAAAAAAAATTGGCTTTTACTGTCATTTTTAAAAAATATTGCAAATTTACCCAGAAAAAAAGGAGTGGTGATGCAAAATCAACACTTTTTTTTTTAGGGTGTTTTTTGCACACAAAAAATAGGCTTTTGCTGTCATTTTTAAAAAATGTTGAAAATCTACCTCAAAAAAAAAAGTGGTGATGTAGAATCGGCTTTTTTTTTTGGTTTTTTTTTGCTAGAGTTCTCATTTTGAGGTAATAGTTTTTGTTTGACTGGTAACTTTGTTATTAGTCCCTATTAAAATTAACATCCATTTATATTCAAACTTGCTCTGCATAGACTAGAGTACATTGGATGCAACACTTGTTAATTCTTATCAATTTAGTTTATATAATTATGGATATTTCCCAAATTACTTCAAAAATTTACCAAATCATCATAATTTAAAAAAATAAAAACATTATTTACATAACTTCTCTTTCTGTTTGTCTTCTTCTTTTTTTGTGTTTGTGGAAAAGCAGGCTAGATCCACCCGAAGCGACCACACCCCACCTCCAATCTAATTCAAGCTTAACCCTAAGGGAATCGAGGAGAATTGAACCCATAGTCTCCCAATGGCAAGGTGCTTTAGCAATGAGGAGAATTGAACCCATAATCTCTCAATAACAAGGTGCTTTAGCAACAAGAGCTCGATTATTTGAGCTAACTCTCAAGGCTCTTTATACAACCTCTTAATTACTCAAACTTAAAACTAAATTAACTTTAGAAAATCAAAATAATTAAAAATTATTATTTTATAAATAAACCTATCTCAAAATTCTATATAATTTAAAATAAACATTATTTATTTTGTCTTAAATTTAATCCCATCTCTTAAATACGAATTTTAATATATCTTTTTATAACTCAACTTCACTATATTAATTAAGAATTCAACTACCATTTTGTATTACTCAATACAATATGTAATTTAGATAAATGTCTTTTAGATTAATCATATCATTAAAATCTAACATAGTATGCAATATAAAAAAAATAATAGGTAAATTTATTTTGGTTGTGATTGATAATATTGATTTTTATTTTATTATTTATTTTAAATTATAAAGTTTAATTTAATTTTGTAATTAATAAATAATTTATTATTTTAAGAAATAATAATATATTATAATAATTACTAACGAGTATCAACTCATAAGTGATGTAGACCTAACATTAACATTTTTAATGGATTGAAAACACAATATATATAGATAAATTGAATGTATTTTATATAAAATTAAATCATAAAAATAATAAATTTGATATGGAAAGCTTAATAATTTGAATAATGTAATTTAGGGTTTTAAAAATATAGATATTTAGATCAATAGGGGTGTTTGTTTTAGAATAAGATTTGGAGAATTTTAATTTAATTATTAATAATTATTAGGTAGATGATAAGGAGTTAACGTTTATGGAATATTTTAGAATATTTTTAATACTATTCACAACTGAAATATTTAGATCAATAGGGATGTCCATTTTAGAATAAGATTTGAAGAATTTTAATCTAATTAACAATAATTATTAGGTAGATGGTAAGGAGTTAACGTTTATAGAATATTTTTAATATTATTCACAACCCAAAAATTAGTCATATGAACAAGTGTCATAAGAAATACGTTATGGATTTTTTTGTATGTGGTATTCATATGAAGTGGTATTGACTAGGTTAATCTCCATGGTTGAAAGTATTGTTCCATGTTTTTAAAAATGTATATATATTTAACTTGTATATTAATTAGTTATAATACTAATAATAATAATAGTAGTAGTGTAATTAATATTTATGGCTTTTTTAATTTTAGCAACATGAAATGTATCAACAAGTATTTAAATTTTTATCAAGGACTGATGTTTATCGTTTATCAACCATTTAATTTATATGGTTGTGCTAGTTATAGATTTTGTACATATTTATTTATGAATCTTGAGTAAAGTAGATATTGTAAATATAGATTTGATTACACTAAAAAATTGTACTTTGAACAATGCAATTTATAATGCTTAAACTTCAAAAATAAATATTTATTTTTCACTATTATAATAATAACAAATAAAAAAACTATTTCTCAAATACTTAAAAAAAATTATAAAATTGATTTTCCTATTAACCACTATTAATTGACTAATATAAATTATAACTTTCTATGCAATTTTCCCTAAAACATAATTTTTAATTTAAATATTATTTACTAAACTACTCTACTTTCGACGTGTAAGTCATTTTCACTTAACATCTTGGAAATTTGAAAAAATAAGAGAATTGAAATAATCAATATATATAATTAAATATTAGAGTTGAAATAATTAATATATATAGTTAATTAGTTAAATATATAATTAATATACGTTTAATTAATTATTAAATTTGAATGTTATTTTATATATAAATTAAACATTATTAATATGTAGATATCTATATCTCTCGAAAGAGTTTTTTTTTACGGTGAAGGTGATAAGTTATTATCTTTTATATCTAGATTTTAAGTTTAAATACTTGAAAGGTGAGATATGATACTTCCAAAAAAGAAATTAGTAAACATGAATGTTAACTTGATAGTTTGGTATCACTATAGCCAAGACATTGTTGGGAATCTAGCAAGCTATGTACTACGTCTTTTATTTGACTGCCATAGCATTAGACGTACACAAGGTTTTTGATCTGACTGTCATGGGTTTAGACGTAAAGATATCCATGGATGCAGAGGCTCTGCTTATCTATCACTTAGGTATCTTCGTCTTTTGCAGTTTTACAGTTCCCAGGAAGTCTTTCATAAAAATATTAGTATAGGTTTATCTTAAATATAAATTTAACAAAAGATTAAATTTTTTCACGTGCAATTATTTTTTTTATGAAATATTACTAATTTTTTTTATTATATTTTCATGAAATATTAATAATTTTTTTATTATAGTTCACATTATTTTTCTATTTGAAGGATAATTTATTTTTATTTTAAGGAAGCACATGTCAATTTGATGAAAGAACTAACTAACCACAAACTTACACATGTTCTCATACATAGTTGTAAAATGATTCTTTCAACTAAACAAAAATAATATATTAGTTAGCATACTCTTCCTAACTTCAACCCTAGCTCTCCTCAAATTTCTAGCCTTGCAACAAAGCAAAAGTTTTTAAGGTTTTAAGTGGATATTCTTGGATCTATATGTATCTAAGGGTTTTAAGTATTTAGATGGAACTAGATAGGCTAGAAATCTAGAATATTGAAGATCCATAAATCTTTATGAATATGATTTAGTGAAAATATCATATTTGAATTCAAGCTAGCAGGATGACGTGTATGATAGAGGACATGGCCCTATCTGATGGTTACATGTTGATAATAATTTCCATGTGTCATTTAGACATTATCCAATGTGCCCCTGCATGGTAGATACATGTTGGAAAAGGACCATTACATGTCTACCATGTGTCAATGGTACAAATGTTGATGTGGCACAAATAATGGTAAATGTCCAAATGACCATAAATTTATGTCTATATCTCATGTTTACATGAAATATATATATCATTAGAAATCTCTCGATGACCAATAGTCAATAGCGATCTCAGAAAGTAAGATGAATTTTGAAAAACCCATCTCCATAAAATATCCTTGAAGGTCGGATTTATACATTCCAGTCAATAGCGATCTCAGAAAGTAAGATGAATTTTGAAAAACCCATCTCCATAAAATATCCTTGAAGGTTGGGTTTATACATTCCACACCATCGAAAAGGCCTTAAGGGGACTAGGGGCTTTATAAAGTGATATGAGAGCTAGGTTTCAACACTTGGGTTGAAGGTCTCAAGAGAGAGAGAGTGAGTTTCATCTTGATAATGAGAAATATTCCTTTATAAAAGGAAATTTTTATTATAATAAACGGCTAAAGTTTAGAATTTAATTTTTCTTTGAGAATTATTGCTAATTGGTATACTAACCAATATCTAGGTGTGACTTGCAGCTATAATAGAACATCAATTTCATGTCATTATAGGGTAATTTATGTATAGCCAAGACAATTATATATGTTGAGTTTAATTCTTGTTATTAAGATAATATTGGTATGTCGTTTCATCATATAAGAAAATATATAGTAGTTAGAGGAAGGAATATTTAGTAGAATGGTATAGTGTATCATGGAAAACACTTCACACATTAGGTATAATGAGTGAGATGAAAGGAAAAAAATTTAGATCCCTCTTGATTTGGTGGAAATAGTGAGAAGTATGAAGGTTGTAATTTGAAACCATAAGGTATATAATGATAGGGTCATTAGATCCCAGGAGAAGAAAACTGAAATAAATGCAGTACTTCTATAGAGAATGTTATATTTACAGAGGAAGATGCAACATAGACCAACTTCCAACAATGTGGATAACCATTAAACAAAGAAGGTCATTTTTTCATTGCTACAACACCCTCCAAAATTCTAGACTACACCAAATTTCAGAGCCTAATTTGATCTTGTATATTGTCATCATAAACAATAATACTTATCGCATTTGTTTTCTATAAGTGTTTTTCTCCTAGTTACAAGAAAATAAAAGTGTTATCTTTTCGCATGTTAAGTGTTCCACGATGCACATAAGCTGGTTTTGGTGGTTTCAAGGGGAATAATGTAAACTATTAAATGGGAACTGCATACTCAAAACGAGAACTCTAGCCAAAAAACCTCAAAAAAACATGAAAAACAGTCCGAAAACAAAAAATGTTGATGCTGGAATAGCTTTTTTTTCGAGGTATATTTTCAATTTTTTTTAAAAATGCCAATAAAATCCAATAAAAACCAATTTTTTTGGTGCAAAAAACACCCTGAAAACAAAAAGTATTGATGGTGTAATAAAGTTTTCTTTTTCGAAGAAAATTTTCAACATTTTTTTAGCAATGGAGTTAAAGATAAAATATCAGGACTCTGAAAAACCTTAAATTCCAATGATTTTCAAGCTCGACATTAATGATAAAAACATCACATCTCTGAAAATCCTTAAAATTCCAACAATTTTCAGCCATGGTGTTAAAGATAAAATATCATGACTCATAAAAACCCTTAAAATTTTGACAATTTTTTAACCATAGAATTAAAACCAAAGATCATGATTACAGAAAACCTTAAGTTTTCCACATATCACGACCATGGCATTATGAAAATAAAACGGAAAACAAAAGAAAATAAAAATTAAAAAATTGGCAAAAATAAAGTCACAAAAGGTTTAAAAAATAATACCAAGTAAATTAAAATATATATTAAAACATAAAAAAACATGAAAAACAATTTATTGAGAAAATAAAAATTAACACACACACACACACACACACACACACACACACACACACACACACACATTACCAATAATAATATATATATATATATATATATATATATATATATATATATATATATATATATATATATATATATATATATATATATATATATATATATATATATATAATTAGAGCTAAATAAAAATATATATTAAAATATAAACAAATTAAAAACATGCCAAGAAAAATTAAAAAATATATACAAACAATGGCCCAAAAAAAAAAAAAAAAAATTATAAATGATAACATTTTAAAAAAATATATTAACAAAAAAACAAAAATTAAAAATACAAAAAAATGTTTTCTAGCACTATGGATAATCCGGAAAGCTCTTTAAAAAATGATCACCACATGAGTTTAAAAAACAAAAAAATGTTTCCTAAAAAAATAATTTAAGGAAAAAAAATACAAAAAAATATCAATATTAGATAATTAAAAAAAATTGAAATAAGAAAATTATTAAACATTTTTTTTTAAACAAACAAATTGAAAACCATTAAAAAAAACTTTAATGAAAAAAAAAAAAAACCTCCAACCCAATGGACCTAGGGTGTGGGGAGTCGATTCCCCCACCCATGGGCATGGGTCGCAGGGGTAGGCGAGATTTTTTATTTTTTTTATTTTAATTTCAAGTTTTTTTAATTAAACTTTTCTTTAATCGTTTGCAATTTTCTTTTTTTTAATGGTTTTTTTTTTTCAATTTTTGTATTATGTATGATTTTTTTCATTTCTTTTTTATTATTATCTAATATCATTTTATTTGGAGATATTTATTTTCTTAAATTATGTTTTTTTTGAAATATTTTCTTTTATTTTCTTTTTGGTTAATATATTTTTTAAATTTTTTTGTCATTAATAAGTTAATTGTTTTTCTTATGTTATATATATATATATATATATATATCCATTTTTTTTAATTCTTTGTATTTTAATATATATTTTTATTTACTTGTTGATGTTTTTTTAAATTTTTTTGTTTTGTTTTAGTTTTTATTTTTCTCATATTTTAATCTTTGTTTTTTTTAATTTTTCACTAATGGTTTTTTTTTATGTTTTAATATATATTTTTATTTACTTATTATTTTTTAAACTTTCTATGTTTTTTTTTTCAATGTTTTAATTTGTATTTTATTTTTTATTTTTCATTTTTATTTATTTATTAATTTTCTTTATTTTATTTTTTCCAACAGGATCTACGTTGATCCTCAACTAGCAACCCAATTCCATTATGTCTCAATTTGATATTTTATTTTAAAGTGTCAAAAATATGCCTGAAAAAATTTGTTGATACTTTCCAAAATCAGCATGAAAATCATCAACATTTAAAAAAAATTATTCACGTTTAATACATTAGAAACTTTAAAGTGTCAAAAATAAGCTCTCTTAAAAAATGGGTTGATGCTACATCAACACTTCTCAAAATCAACATGAAAATCACTAACATTTTAAAAAAAATGTTCATACTTTATGCATAAGAAATTTTAAAGTGTCAAAAAAATATCCAAAAAGAGGTGCATTCGGAATCAACGCTCTTCAAAATTGGATGATTTTTTTCTACCTCAAAAAAATGGGTACTCGGTACAATTATCGTTTGATAGTTTACATTGTTGGGGTTATATTTTTGTAAACGATTTGATCTTACCATGTAAACATCTATCACAATCATTTCCAAATTTTTATGCATTCTTGCACAAGTGTCGTCATGGGTCGCAAAGTATATATTTGGTGCAGCACTTGCGATAAGTTGTTGCACTGAAGAAAGTATGTTGTTCATGTGTTTTGGATAATATATGTTGTGTCATAAAGTTTTCTAAGTGTGACCATAATCAAGCCTTATCACTTTTCACATCAGCTTCACCGATCCTACACTTAGCCAAATTCAGAAAACTTCTCGACCAAGCAACTTTGCCTCATCCAACCCTCCTGAACTACACATTGCATAATCTCAACCCTCAAACAACAACGCTACCTATTGAAATTCTCCAATGCACAGTTCCTACCCTACATTATTGTGTGCTGCTACACAATCTTAGTGCTCAAGCCCAACCCAGGAACTCTAAAACTGTGCAATCCTACCCTCCAGCCAGGCCTGTGTTAGGTCTCTGTAATTTATTAGCAAGATTGGGAGAGTCCAATCACAGAGTTAACATCGTTTCAACCAACTTTGGGATTCTAGGATCTAGCCCTCCTGAATCCGGAGAGGGATCTCTCCAATATATAAAGGTGTAGATGATATTGTCTTTGAAAAGCTTAAGGTAATGATATTAGGCTAGTTATGAAGGCCAAGGGTTTTTTTTTGTTTTGGATGGTTGAGCATGAAACGTTACTTGAGGGGAAAATCCTAAGTGCAAAAATTTTCAAAAAGTGAGAAGTCAAGCAAATAAAAATGTATTGCGTATAGATAGATATAACGCTAGTTTTTAGTCCATTGGGCTATGGAGTCATATTTGGGCTTTAATTGAGCAACAACATCAAGAGTGATCCAAGGGGCAAGTCATCTATACCACAAGATTGTTGACTTTTAAATGATGGAATGGAAACAATAAAGTGTTGGAGGGGTGGAAACTGATAATAATTTCTCAAAGGATTTATAGTCAGTCCAAACAAGAAAAGCCTCTTAAGTAACTATTTAAAACCAACCAAGGATAGGAATAACCATAGACTTCTTGGGCAAGTTCTTATTAAAGCAACTTAATTGACAAACAATCCAGTAATCCACATAATTACCTTCAGAAAGTATGAAAACATATAAGGGAAACAAAGTGTAACTTAAGATCGACAGTACTTTAAACTACAGTCCGTCATCAACACCATGAAACTTTCTTAATCCGCCTTTGGAGAGAGTGTAACTAGGATCCGGTGGCAAAACCATATCTTCTCTAGTCTAACTTTAATAGCAAATAATGGAAATCACATTCAAGAACAATGTTTAAGCAAACAGAAGGACGAGGGAACGCCAACATTCCTAACTGTTTAAACTGTATTGAATCATTCTTAAATAAACAAATTTGAAGAAAACATCAAGATAAAGATTTCTCAGCCAGAGAAGGTTACTAATATACAGTAGGTCCTAACCCTGTTTATACTGTTCTTTACAACAGAATATGAACAATATGGCATACGTAGAAGGAAAAACAATTAACAAAGAAAGAGGCACTTCACCAGTAATATAGACCAGGATCCCAAGAAATAGCTTGCTATTGATGTCAAACCAGTTACAGTCTTCAAGTCCAATGTTTCAGTTCAGCAATCATCTTCACTATTCAGCCTAACTACTCTATCACAAACAGAGCTTCAAGGGCCAGTGAACACTATGTACAAATGTAAGTCTCCAGCTCAAGTGTATTTCAAAGTTCTGCAACCAACAATTCCTCATCTTCTTCTGAGGTATTTATAGAAGAATGAGGAGGTGATCTGAGGAAATATCTCTCAGGATAATTAATACAGGTTCAAGAATTCTCGGCCTTTTGAGGGGCTTGAGGGAGAAATTTACAGGTGGATCACTGTATTAACTTTTTTACAATAAATATCAAAGCTCAGTGGGAACTTTATTTGACTTTGAGGCTCTGTACGCTATGTGGAGTAACTCCTTGGCTGCGCTGGAGGCGAATATCAGATTTTCTTCAATAACTTCAGCCTCTATTTGAAAGCTTTGAGGCAACAGGTGGCTCGGTGGTACCTGAGGAATCAATTTGCCTCAGATGTGGCGGTGGAGGCTTTCTGTCTGATAAAACACTTTTAGGTTTTCTTTTAAACTATGTTTTAGATTGGGGATTAGGCTTTTGATAATTGTCTTAGCCGTAATCCCTATAAAAACTGTCTTCGATCTTCATCTGCTGTGCTTTGTCTTCGAAACTGATACCCTTTAACTGTGTTTGAATTAAAACAGTGTCTTGTCGATGTGCAGAACCGCACTGGCCTTTACGGCATCAATACTCATAGAGTACTGACGAAGCATGGAATGGAGCCTCGTGGATGGCTTCTCTTAATGAAAAGAGGGCATGAGAATCGTCATTCCCAGCCCTCGGCATTTCTTCGTGATACAATGGAAAACCTTTTAAAACACCTGCATCAAACACAAAACAATTAAGAAATCCTGCGAATTTTGGTTTAAACTGCTTCAGATGGCGGGGAAAGAGCATAGCCGTCGGATGAAATCATCCAACGGTGGAGATCTGTGCGAAATGTCAAAAGGAGATCGGGGAGAAGAAATAAAGCGAGGCAATTTTGGGCCGTCCGATCTGGACATATGGACATTCCAGTTCTAATCGGAGGATCTCAATCGGGGGTTGGCAGGCAAGTGCATGCGATGTAAAATTCCAACACGATTAAGCGCTGGCCGTTGATCTGCAAATCAGATCGACGACGGAAGGTGAATTGGAAGGTTTTCGAAACGGGGGCAAGACTTGTGATCGGAGTTAACGAGGACCGTTGGATCATGGAAGGCGGAGAGGAGATTAATGGTGGATAATCAATCGGGGATAGAAGAAAAAGGGTGCGATCGAAAAACTCCGATGCGATTGCGCAATCGGGGGACTAGTGCGATCAAGCGATAGCCGTTGATCTAGGGGAGGAATGAACGGCTGCGATGGAATCAGAGAGGCAGTAGAGAAGGATTATGGGAGAGGAGCAGGATGAATCCGAACCGTTGGATCTGGCGGGACGGACGGCTCAGATTGGATCGGGGGATCGCAATCGCAATACGCAGAAGGAGGGTGCGATTGAAAGTTCTGATTGCGATTGGAGCGGGTGTGCGATGGCCGTCGGATCGGATGGGAGATGGACGACTGCGATTAAATCGGGAGGTGACACGATCGGGGATCGGAAGGCAAGACTTGCGATTGCGATCGGGAGGGGAAATGCGATTGAGCGCTGGCCGTCAGATCGCGGGAAGGATGAACGGTCGGGATGTAATCGGGGATCGCAATCGGAGGTCGGAGAAGAAGGCTTGCGATCAATCGGGGTTACAACATGAGTGTTGCAATTGTGATCGGGCGAGGTGTTGCGATTAGCACTCCACCGTCGGATCGGGACCATAGATCGACGGTGTAAAACATATCGCGGGACTTAACGTTATAAAAAATCGCATCGGGGTTTTTTGATATTACAAAGGAAAATTCACCCGCCCGACCTTCCGATTGCGATTAGCGCTTGGGACTTAAGTGCTTGGTCCCAGCGCATAGGCATGTGGAGGAAGTGGTTCAGGACTTAGCCCAAAGGGGCTTAATTCCATGGTCATAATACTTGTATTTTTATGAAAAATTTCAACGTTTTTAAATGGATTTGGGGGTTTCGGCACAGCTCAAAAAGAAGTTTCAAACCATGTCGGGAGGATTTTCATGAATGGAAGGAGAAACTTATGAAAAGTAGAGAAGTAATATGGAGAAAAAGGGGGAGAAAATGAAGGTTAGCTATGAGTGGGAGAAAAGGAAAAAATGATGGTTTCTTTAGCAGTTTCTTACATGAAATCAGCAGAATTAAGAGGAACAGTAATGAGGATTTTGGACAGAGGCATGAGGCCTACAAGGAGTCTTCAAGAGCCAACAATTTTTAGTGATAAAATTTGTTCCTTGGAGGCTCAAAAATATTTAGCCACCTTTTGGTATAAAAAAATATTACAGGTGGCTAACAGTGGCTCCACTTGGGGATGGTGCCTTCTTGAAGGCATTAAGAATTCAGACTTGATTTCTCTGGGACGCTGATTTGCGCCTAATCCATTGTTCTCTCTAGGATGCTGACCAGGTGCCTCATCCATACAAACTTTCTACCTACCCAATCCTACTGATCTAGCATTTTGTTTCTTCATCAGAGTGCACTTGGATTGGCAAACTCTATTCACACATTTTATTCTTTTGAAAACAGGAAATCTAATCTATTTCTACTCCTTATTTCTCCCCGAACTCAGATTAAACAGTTGAGCTCAGATATTTCTCTACCTAATCTACCGTTTGTTGGGATTAAACTGTCCAACAGACTTTCATTCTCTAAATTCTACAACAAAAATTTTAAAAATAGTCAAGTCAAGATTGAGCTGTTTGACTTGCTATGATCTATGGCATAAGAACGAGCTGCACATAGATTATTATTTTGCAGAAATTTAACATCAAAAATTGAAGGCTTAAGATCTGAAAGCTTCTTATTATGGCCTTCTCTCTTCTTTTCATAGCTCTGATTTTTCTTTTTTCTGTGAGCTATCTTTGCCTTTCTTCTGGTTCAAGTTTTGAGTGGATTAGAACAGGTCTTCATATCTCTAGAATCAATAAAAAACAATTTTGAGTCACCTCTCTTTGGAAACTTTGGTTCAGATTTTGAGTTTGTTTGAACCTTCATTTCTATCCTAATCTATCTACTGATAAGCCAAGATTGAATAGTTTGGAAAATCGAATTCACTATCCTATCGGCAGAAAATTTAAATCTAATTAGTCAATATTAGGCAGTTTGACTAACTAGAAGTGTGTTTTGAGGAGTGGCATTTGAGCTTGCACACTTTCAGATTTATTTCTCTTTTTGGCATGGGGCTGTGCCTTTCCTGTTTTCCTTCTGCCCTCTTTTCATTTTCTTTGTTTTTGTATTTTTGATTTTTACAACTTGAATGCAATGGTGGATGACATATTTATAATGGAGAAAGAAAAAGGAAGGCTTTAAAACCTATCACGAATCAAGAGAAGTAATGCTTGAGTATCCTGCCATTGACAGGACTCCCAAACAATTCTGACCCATCCAACTGCTGTAAAAAAAAATGCATTATTACTAGCAATTGAACGAATAGAGTAAGGGCCAAGCCATAGATGGTAAAATTTTCCATGCTTGCCCTTTTCTTCCCTTCTTGATTCCCACTTTAAAACTTTGTCCCCAATCTTGAAATTGCTAGCCTTTGTTCTTCTATCAAATATCTTCTTGATACTGTCTTACTTCTGCAATGCTTTGTTATACACTTCCTCTCTGGTTTGCTGAAGATGAATGGTCTGGTTTATCCTTCTGATTATGTCATTCTCTTCAGTCTGCAACGCTTGTGTTAACTTCATAACTAGTACACCAAGGCTATTAGGAAAAATTGCATCTGTACCATACACAAGCTGGAAGGGTGACATACCAATAGATTTCTTCAAAGTTAATCTATCAGCCCAGAGTGCATGGATCAGCTTGGTGTGCCAAGACTTTTTATTGACCTCCAACAATTTCTTGATTATGTTCACTAAGATTTTGTTGGAAGATTCTGCAAGTCCATTACCTTGAGGGTAATAGGCGGTGGAGTGTCCCAATGTTATCTGATACTTGTGACAAAATTCAACCATTTTCTTTGATCCAAATGCTGCTGCATTATCTGTGATGATCTTGGTAGGACAGCCAAATCTGGAAAGGATATTGGTTTCTATGAACTTTATAATAACTGAATCATTGGCTTGCCTACAAGGAATGACTTCTATCCACTTAGTGAAGTAGTCTGTGGCAGTAAGAATCCACCTATGCTGGGCAGAGGATGGTGGATGAATCTCTCCTATGAAGTCAAGACCCCACTGTTGAAAAGGAGCTTCAACAGTGATTGGATGCAGAGGAAGGGTTAATAATTTTCTCTTGCCCTCAAACAATTGGCATTTATGGCAAGTAGTTGTCATTTTGTGAACATCATGAAACAGAGTAGGCCAATAGAAACCAGCCCTCAGAATTTTGTTGGCTGTTGAATTCTAGTACAAATGACTTCCACACTCTCCTTCATGGAATTCGCGCTTAACCTTTTCTGCATCAAACTCAGGCAAACATTTAAGCAATAGACCGCTTGCATTTTTCCAGTACAGACATTTATCAATAATGCAATAATTTACAACCTTTAATTTTAAGAACCTTGCCTTTGTTTTTGATAAACCAGGAGGTGTATTCAGATTAAGCAAAACATAAACAATATCAGCGTACCAAGGAGAATTCATAAAATGATCTTCAACAACAGGAGTTGAGAATTCTTCTTGGTTATCTAAAGCATTGAACATATTAATATCGAGAACTTCACAATTTGATTCGGCCATTAATCTAGCTAGACCTTGGCCTTTGATGAGCTTAGTGGGTTTAATCTCTAAATCGTATTCAAGAATTACAGAAATCCACTTACCTCTCTTACCGTCTGGGTCCTGTGTTAGAATGTCTTTAATAACTGAATTTAGGACAAAGGCAATGATGTGTGAGTGAAGGATGTATACTCTGAAGTCTTTCAATGCTTTAACCAAAGAAAAAGCTTGCTTTTCCATAATGTTATACTTCAAAGGGGTATCCCTCAATGCCTTGCTAAAGAATGCAATAGGCTTCTCTTGTCCTTGTGGATTTTTCTGTAAAAGGACAGCAGCAATAGTATGTTCTGATGCAAATGAGAAGATATAAAAATATTTTGAAAAATCAGGGCTTATGAGAACCGGTGTTTTGGTTAATGCTTGTTTCACCAGCTCAAAAGATGTCTTTGCTTCCAAGGTCCATTTTATCCCTTGCTCCTTCTTCAACATGTTTGTGATATTTCTAAGGAGCTCTGCCAAGTTAGGATGAACCTTCTCAAAAAGTTAATCTTTCCAATGAAAGACTGCAACTCCTTGATATTTCGAGGATGAGAGATTTGCAATATAGCCTCAATCCTCCTTGGATCTATCTTTATACCCTCTTCTGAAATAATGTGTCCAAGAAGCTTACCTTCTTGGAGACCAAATAGTGTCTTCTTAGGGTTTAAAGATATTCCAAACCTTCTGCACTTCTCGAAAACTTTTCTTAAATGTTCTAAATGTTCTTCATCTATTTTTGAAAACACAGTGACATCATCTAGATAGATAATGATGAAGAAACCCAATTCTTCCGAGAATGCTATGTCCATGGCTCTCTGAAAGGTTGCTCCAGCGTTCATTAGACCAAAAGGCATCTTTACATACATGAAAGTGCCCCATGGAGTAGTGAAAGCTGTCTTTAATTGATCAGCAGGGTGAACTAAAATCTGATTATACCCTGAATAGCCATCAAGCAACAAAATCCTTTTAGACCCCACCACCCTTTGTAAAATGTGATCCATTTTTGGTAAAGGGTAGTTGTCTTTTAACGAAGCTTTGTTTAAGTCTCTAAAGTCTATACAAAGCCTGATTTCTCCAGTCTTCTTCCTAACGGACACCAGATTAGATACCCACTTAGAATATCTAATAGGGACAATAATGCCAGCCTCATACATTTTCATGATCTCCTTCTGAACCAATGGCAACTGGACAGGGTTTATTCTGCGCAGTTTCTGTTTAAATGGTTTTTGGTTTTCTTTAAGAGGGATTTTGTGCTGTATTATTTCAGTGTCGTAGGATTTAAGATCTTCGTAACTCCATGCAAAAACATCAGAAAATTCTTTAAACAGCTCTATGTATTTGAGTTTAATGTGAGCTGGCAAAGTTTTGGACAGTTTGATCATTTTTGGTTTCTCTTTACTGCCAATATTGCATTCTTCCACTTCAGTCTCTACGGGCTCCAGTTTTGGCTTATTTGCCACATCATTAAAATCGAACAACTCCTCTAAAGGTGTTAGACCACTCGGCAAACTTTCATCTTCAGAATGCAGAGTTTGTAATTCTTCCGTTTCTAACTCTGCACTCAATTCTGTTTTGTTCCTAAGTTTACTGGACAATAGGTTAATATTGGCAGGTTGAGGAGACGATTCTTCTTCACCAAGAAAGTTTTCTTCACTGCAATCTGTATCATAATCTGAATCTGAACTATGCAGTTCGAACTCATTTCTGAATTGCATGAAGTCTTCTATTTTTTTGTCATTGTCAAACACTTGCCAATATTTTTTGTTATCAGGCACTATTGGTCTAAATTTTATCGGAGTTGTGTTGTTTCCAGTCTCATATGGCGTTAGACATGTCCTGGCCACAAAAGCTAAATTGTGGGCCGCAATGTTCTTTTTCCTTGGGATGAAACTCAGGTTTGACTCCTCAAATGTTGTCAAAAGATCCATGACATCATTTCGATAGGCTCTAAGTCTGGGATGATTCGCATTATACTCCCCATTGACTTGCCTAATGATTAACTCAGAATCCCCGTACACATTAATTCTTCGGGCTCCTAATTTCTTCAAGAGATGCAAGCCTAAGAGAAGGGATTCATATTCTGCTATGTTGTTGGAACACTGAAAGTTTAATTTGCATGAGATGCATTCTGTGTGGTTGTTTTCAGTGTTAATGATCCAAACCCCTGCACCAGCATTATTTATAGTGCATGACCCATCAAAATACATACTCCATAAAGGACTGTCTTTGGTTTCGTCTGTTTGGCGATTGTCCTTTTTAACTATGGTGCCTTCTGACTGTTCATGATTAGCAGCACCCAATTGAATTTGTTTTGACTCCTCAAATTCTTCAATAGATTGAGGGATGATGCCAGAAATGTTAGGGGTATTTTCTGGGTTGTTAAGTTCTAAAAACAATGGACTCATGACCGGTAAATCAAGACCTATGCTTTGTTTACTAATGTTTTCACGTGTAGCAAACTGTTTGGACACTTCTGCGTTATTATACTCTTCTTCCCTGTCGGCCTTTAATTCTGTTAAAGTGACTTGATCACTAAGAGTTTCATTGTTAAACATGATAAAAGAAGCAAGGCCTGTATTGACAGAATATATAGGAGAGTTTCGTGGTCTGTCTTGACTTGTAACCGTGTATTGCATATGAGACTCCCTGTAAAGTCTTCTGGTCTGATTGAAAACCGGGATGGTCACATATGTCATGTCCATCTGCATAGTCCCCTGTAACTTAGCTCCCTAGGATTTCGATAATAACATTCCATACTTTGGGGGGACATCAGCCACAACAATGTCCATGAGTAAACATTTGGCTGGAATCTGGGCTAGGTTAACACAGAGGTCTTTGATCAATCCTAGACATTTTACTCTACTTGAGTCAAAGGAGTATAGGTCTTTGTAGGGTCTGGTAATTTCTAAACCAAGGCTCTCCATCACAGCTTTAGGGATTAAATTATGAGAAGCCCCAGAATCATGCATAGCGTTGTGTAGAATTTTGTCATGAATGTTCAAACTTACATAAAAGGGAGGAACTGGTCCTTCATGAAACTTCCCTTCAATATTAGGGCCAAAAATCAACTCTGGTTGGTCGTCACTAAGATTAATTGTATCTCCATTTTCCTCTATATTTAAAGCCTTCAAAATTTGGTTCCTATATACATGTTGGGCAGCTAACTTAGTTAATGGAATAGAGATTTTGATCTTTAATATTTCCTGTTCCAGGCTGAAAGGAGTTTGATTCTTTGAAGAACTTGTTTCAACCTTATTAGCTGTAACTCTATCAACAATTACAGCTTTCTGATTTGTTTTATTTGACACAACTGTTGTAGAAGGAGTACTAGCTGAAGTGTTAGTACTGCTGATGTCTGCACTCTGTTTTTCAGAATTTTGAGTGTTTTTCTCTTTATCCTTACCAGAATTATCAGCCATTGTTTTGTCTTTTTGTTTGGCTATTTTGGGCTTGGCTGCAGTGCTGCTTTGAGAGGATTTGTCAGAGGTTTTGGTGTTGGGGGCTTGTTGACTGGTCTTGCTTCTAAGGTCATATTATCTTTGAGGTTCTATGACGACATTTTCCATGTCTTGATAATCATTTTCATTACCATTTCTTTTGTCATCATAAGGAGTGTAAAGACCTTGTTTTCTATCATAATGAACTTCCAAGTCATCATCTTCTTCCCCAAACATGTTGATATCCTCTTCCTCTGTTATGTCTTCTGTTTATTCAACCTCACTTACATAGTTTTGATGAAAGGGAGGGGTGATCTGTTGATCATCTTCCCTAGTTCTGTTTGGGGGTTGGTTCCTTCTAACATTCTGATTCTGGTTTCTATTTTGAGGAGCAGTTTGATTTTGATTTGCTTATGCTCTCTTAATTATGCTCATCTCTTTCATCATTTCTTCCATCATTCTCTCCATTTTTGAGTTGGAAGTAGAAGGTGTGGATTCCTCTCTAAAAGATACTCTCTTTTCAGATTTCATTCTTGCTCTCTTCTCCATTAGGTTGACTTCCACAGAAAGAGAACCCCTTTGCATATCTTCGAGAGTCGCAAAATCTCTTTCTCTTAAAGAATAGGTCATGTCAGTGTCAAACCCTTCAGGAAATTTGTTTAAAGCAGAGCCTTGTGGAGGTTTTAGTTCTGGGGAGAGTGCATTATATACACTGTTAAATCTGGTACAATAAGCTTGTACACTTTCCCCTGGATTCCTACGAAGGTTGTTGTAATCAGCAAGAACTTGGAGAGGATTCTTCTTCACTTCCCATTTTTTCAGGAAAGTTTGATGAAAGGCCTGAAGATCATTAATAGTACGGGGGGCCAAACCTTTAAACCATTTTCTCACTTCTCCCCCTAAGCTCTGAGCAAATAATCTAAGTTTGATAGAATCATCATCAATTTCATTTCGGTCAAAATAGTCATTCATCTTATCCACATGTTGTGATAAAGTTGTAGCATTGTTAGCATCATAAAATGGAATTTTGGACTGATAGTCCTGTGGGAGATTGACTAATGGTGCGGGAAGAACTAGGGGAGCATACCATGCAGCCATGGCAGGAGGTGGAGGTGGATTTACAGAAGGGAAAGTGGGCTAAGGTGTAGTGGTTTGAACAGTGGATGTAGGGTGAGTAGAAGTGGATGGACCAGGAGTAGACTGTTGAGATGATCTTGGATGAGAGACACCTAAATTGTGAAGGAAATGTAAATCAGGAGGTGTTGTTTCTCTGCTACCAGGATTTTCACTTGTTTCAGGAGATGAAAGTGAAAATTCAGAGTCTAACTGGATTATATCATCAAATGACCTAGTCCTAAATGGATTCACTAAGTCAGCTTGTGATTGTTGCAGAGCTGAAAGATTTTCAGGGACTGAATTAGCTCTCAAGGGTGATCTGAAAACAGTTAATAATTTAACCTTAGGAGACTTCCAAAGGATACTTTCCATATTATCAACTATCTCAGGTGGGTTAGGGTCTGGATGGGCTCTAGTGTGAATCTTTTTAGAAGCCACTATGCTATGTTGTTTAGACCCAAATAAACAAGAAAATTTCAACCAGATATGACAATCTTGGAGAGGTTAACTAATTTGTTTTCACAATTTTAATCCTACAATCCTCTAACTGAATTTGAATGATACTATAATGATAAGGGTTCTTCCCAGTGGAGTCTTAAGGTCTGTTTAAGGATTGTGGAGTCGCCAAGTGGAAATTTTTAGCTCCTTTCAAAGGTAAAAGGTCTTATGGTCCACCACCATGTTTATTTAATTCCAATCTGAAATATTTTTAAGTTTTTCTAAGTCATTTTTCAGTTTTGTGGTTGTTAAGAATATCCTAACTTTGTTTCAAAACTTAGCTAAGGTTGCGAGACAAAAGAAGTCTACTCTTTATGCTAAGCCAGCTGATTTTTCAAGGTTAGATGAAGTCTTAAGAGAAACCTAGGGTTTACCTAGTTTGTCACTGATTCAAACAAGTTTCATCATAAATACCTATCTTAGGCAGTGCTTGAAAAGGCTGCTTTTTACTCTCAAAGTTTTCTTGAATAAAGGGTTTTCTCAGGTATTAAAAACACTCAGTCCCCAACGGAGTCGCCAGAAATGTTAGGTTCTGGTGGCTTAAGCTGGTTAATAAAGCAAGCGCTCTATGAACCCAACCACAAGCTTCTTTATGAATGAATTTGAATGTAAAAGAATCTGAGTTTTGAGTTCCCCAACGGAGTCACCAGAAATGTTAGGTCTCTGTAATTTATTAGCAAGATTGGGAGAGTCCAATCACAGAGTTAACATCGTTTCAACCAACTTTGGGATTCTAGGATCTAGCCCTCCTGAATCCGGAGAGGGATCTCTCCAATATATACAAAGATGGATATTGTCTTTGAAAAGCTTAAGGTAATGATATTAGGCTAGTTATGAAGGCCAAGGGTTTTGTTTTGTTTTGGATGGTTGAGCATGAAATGTTACTTGAGGGGAAAACCCTAAGTGCAAAAAGTTTCAAAAGTGAGAAGTTGCAAGCAAATAAAACAGTTTTGGCAGATAGATAGATATAACGCTGGTTTTTAGTCCATTGGGCTATGGATTCATATCTGGGCTTTAATTGAGCAACAACATCAAGAGTGATCCAAGGGGAAAGTCATCTATACCACAAGATTGTTGAGTTTTAAATGATGGAATGGAACAATAAAGTGTTGGAGGGATGGAAACTGATAATAATTTCTCAGAGGATTTATAGTCAGTCCAAACAAGAAAAGCCTCTTAAGTAACTGTTTAAAACCAACCAAGGACAAGGCTAACCATAGACTTCTTGGGCAAGTTCTTATTAAAGCAGCTTAATTGACAAACAATCCAGTGATCCACATAATCACCTTCAGAAAGTATGAAAACATATAAGAGAAATGAAGTGTAACTTAAGATCAGATAAAGTACTTTTAAACCTAGTCTGCTTTCAGTCAACACCATGGGAAACTTTCAGAATCTTCCTTTGGAGAGAGGAATCTAGGAATCAGGGCAAACCATATCTTCTCTAGTCTAATCTTCAATAGAAAATAATGGAAATCACATTCAAGAACAATTTTTAAGCAAGCAGAAGGACGAGGGAACGCCAACATTCCTAACTGTTTAAATTGTATTAAATCATTCTTTAAATAAACAAATTTGAAGAAAACATCAAGATAAAGATTTCTCAGCCAGAGAAGGTTACTGATATACAGTAGGTCCTAACCTTGTTTATACTGTTCTTTACAGCAGAATATGAACAATATGGCATACGTAGAAGGAAAAAAAATTAACAAAGAAAGAGGCACTTCACCAGTAATATAGACCAGGATCCCAAGAAACAACTTGTTATTGATGTCAAACCAGTTACAGTCTTCAATTCTAATGTTTCAGTTCAAAAATCATCTTCACTATTCAACCTAACTACTCTATCACAAACAGAGCTTCAAGGGCTAGTGAACACTATGTACAAATATAAGTCTCCAGCTCAAGTGTATTTCAAAGTTATGCAACCAACAATTTCTCATCTTCTTCTGAGGTATTTATAGAAGAATGAGGAGGTGATCTAAGAAAATATCTCTCAGGATAATTAATATAGGTTCAAGACTTCTTGGCCTTTTGAGGGGCTCGAGGGAGAAATTTACAGGTGGATCACTGTATTAACTTTTTTACTATAAATATCAAAGCTCAGTGGGAACTTTATTTGACTTTGAGGCTCTGTACGCTGTGTGGAGTAACTCCTTGGCTGCGCTGGAGGGGAATATCAGATTTTCTTCAATAACTTCGGCCTCCGTTTGAAAGCTTTGAGGCAACAGGTGGCTCGGTGGTAGCTGAGGAATCAATTTGCCCCATGGCTGCACACCGATAAAACACTTTTAGGTTTTCTTTTAAACTGTGTTTTATATTGGGGATTAGGCTTTTGATAACTGTCTTAGCCGTAATCCCTATAAAAATTGTCTTCGATCTTCATCTGCTGTGCTTTGTCTTCGAAACTGATACCCTTTAACTGTGTTTGAATTAAAACAGTGTCTTGTCGATGTGCAGAACCGCACTGGGCTTTACGGCATCAATACTCATAGAGTACTGATGAAGCATGGAATGGAGCCTCGTGGATGGCTTCTCTTAATGAAACGAGGGCATGAGAATCGTCATTCCCAGCCCTCGGCATTTCTTCGTGATACAATGGAAAACCTTTTAAAACACCTGCATCAAACACAAAACAATTAAGAAATCCTGCGAATTTTGGTTTAAACTGCTTCAGATGGTGGGGAAAGAGCATAGCCGTCGGATGAAAGCATCCAACGGTGGAGATCTGTGCGAAATGTCAAAAGGAGATCGGGGAGAAGAAATAAGGCGAGGCTATTTTGGGCCGTCCGATCTGGACATATGGACGGTCCAAATCTAATTGGAGGATCTCAATCGGGGGTTGGCAGGCAAGTGCATGTGATGTAAAATTCCAACGCGATTAAGCACTGGCCGTTGATCTGCAAATCAGATTGACGGCGGAAGGTGAATTGGAGGGTTTTCAAAACGGGGGCAAGACTTGTGATCGAAGTTAACGAGGACCGTTGGATCATGGAAGGCGGAGAGGAGATTAACGGTGGATAATCAATCAGGGATAGAAGAAAAAGGGTGCGATCGAAAAACTCCAATGCGATTGCGCGATCGGGGGACTAGTGCGATCAAGCGATAGCTATTGATCTGGGGGAGGAATGAACGACTGCGATGGAATCAGAGAGGCAGTAGAGAAGGATGATGGGAGAGGAGCAGGATGAATCTCAACCGTTGGATCTGGCGGGACAGACAGCTCAGATTGGATCGGGGGATCGCAATCGCAATACGCAGAAGGAGGGTGCGATTGAATGTTCCGATTGCGATTGGAGCGGGTGTACGATGGCCGTCAGATCAGCTGGGAGATGGACGACTGCGATTAAATCAGGAGGTGACATGATCGGGGATCGGAAGGCAAGACTTGCGATTGCTTCTGGAGGGGAAATGCGATTGAGCGCTGGCCGTCAGATCGTGGGAAGGATGAACGGTCGGGATGTAATCGGGGATCGCAATCGGAGGTCGGAGAAGAAGGCTTGCGATCAATCGGGGTTACAACATGAGTGTTTTGATTGCGATCGGGCGGGGGGCTGTGATTAGCGCTCCACCGTTGGATCGGGACCATAGATCGACGATGTAAAACATATCGCGGGACTTAACGTTATAAAAAATCGCATCGGGGTTTTTTGATATTACAAAGGAAAATTCACCCGCCCGACCTTCTGATTGCGATTAGCACTCGGGACTTAAGCGCTTGGTCCCAGCACACGGGCATGTGGGGGATGTGGTTCAGGACTTAGCCCAAAGGGGCTTAAGTCCATGGTCATAATACTTGTATTTTTATGAAAAATTTCAAGGTTTTTAAATGGATTTGGGGGTTTCGGCACAGCTCAAAAAGAAGTTTCAAACCATGTCAGTAGGATTTTCATGAATGGAAGGAGAAACTTATGAAAATTAGAGGAGTAATATGGAGAAAAAGGGGGAGAAAATGAAGGTTAGCTATGAGTGGGAGAAAAGGAAAAAATGATGGTTTCTTCAGCAGTTTCTTACATGAAATCACCAGAATTAAGAGGAATAGTAATGAGGATTTTGGACAGAGGCATGAGGCCTACAAGGAGTCTTCAAGAGCCAACAATTTTTAGTGATAAAATTTGTTCCTTGGAGGCTCAAAAAGATTTAGCCACCTTTTGGTATAACAAAATATTACAGGTGGCTAACAGCCTGGACTTCTCATTGTGTAGTCTCATTCCTCAAGCCAAACCCTTGAGCTCCTAAACCGCACAATTGCGCCATCACCTCTCCTCCTTATCCCCCAAGCACCACGTAGTGGGAAACTTTAGTCATCAAGCCCTCATCCTGGCTCCTTGAGTGCCCCAACTGCACAATCAACATGCCTAGTCAAACCTTAATCATGCATTGTGCAGTCTCAAGGCTCGATCCTAACCCTTGATTGCCTGAGCTACAAAAATACACTATTACTGAGCGTCTCCCTCAGCCTGCCACTCAGTTCTCACTCAGTTAGTGGGGCATCATGCAACATCTTAAACTAGGGGATTATCAGACTGATGTCATCGTCTCATGAGTGACTTGCAGATGCAGGCACTCTATCACACCATGACATGATCATGAAGAAGGATATGGAGAAAGGGAACATAATAAAAGACACGTCTGTAGTTTAATATGCAAGTTGACCAATTAGAAGAAAGAAAATGGACATTAGTTTGTGAACACAGTTAAATACTTGATATCATTGAAGACTCTTTATCTTTAAGCCATATGGAGTTGGACAAAATAACGTTCCAAAAAAGACACATGGGTAAACATGCGAAGCTAGGTTACACTTTTGTGAGAAATTCCCCCAAAAAAATCATAATCCCAATTTTTCAGCCAAAGAAAAAAACAAATCGGTTGAATTATTTACATTTTTTATCTAAATGTTTTTCTCCCAGTTGAAAGAAAATCAAAGTGTCATATTTTTGCATCTTAATTGTCGCACAATGTACATTAGTTGGTTTTTGGTGATTTCAATGGGTTGTCTTTGTGTAAATTATTTGATCTTACTATGTAAGCATTTGTTGCACTCATTTCCAAAGTTTTAAGCATTGTCACACAAGTGTTGTCACAATCATCGCAAAGTGTATCTTTGGTGTCGCACTTGTCATAAGTTGTCACAAATTTTTCGCATTAAGGGAAGTATGTTTTTCATGTGTTCTAGATGATCTATGTTGTGTCATCAAGTGTTATAAGTGTGTGATCACGGTCAAGTCTTATCATTCTTCATATCGACTTCATCGATCCCACACTTGGCCAAATTCAGAAAACTTCTCGACCAAGAAACTTCACCTCATACAAACCTCCTAAACTATGCATTACATAGTCTCAACCCTCAAATAGTAACCCTGCCTTTTGAAATTGTGTAATGCACAGCTCTTTCCTTCTAGGACTATGCACTGCATAATCTCAATGCTCAATCCCGACCCTTGAGCTCCAAAATTATGCAATCCTGCCCTCCAGCCAAACCTGAACTACGCATTGCGTAATGTTAGTCCTCAAGCCCAACACTTTATTTCATGAACTACACAATTGCATAGTCACCTGGACACCTTGCTCCCACTTGAGTCATCAAGCCCCCATCCTGGCTCCTTGAACTCTTCAACTGCGCAATCATCATGCCTATTCCATCTTGAACTACGCATCGTACAATCCTAAGTCTCAAGTGTGACCCGTGACTTATTGAGCTACGCAACTATGAGTCACTGAGCCTCTCCCTCAACCTGCCACTTGGTTCCAGCTCAGTTAGTGGAGCGTCATGCAAAATCTTAGAATAGGGGTTTATCAGATTGATGTCATGTTTTCATGGATGAGTTGCAGATGTAGGTACTCTATCACAACATGATAGGGTGATGAAGAAGGAGATGTAGAAAGGGAACATGCTAGAAGACACCTCTGTAGATGAATATGAAAGTTTATCAAACAAGAGAAAGAGAAGGGACACCAGTTTACGACTACAGCTCAAGACCTAATATCACTAAAGACTCCTTACCTCTAAGCCATGTGGAGGTGGACAGAAGAACATTCTCAAGAAGACACATAACAAGAAGCAATAATAATGAATGGATATTTCCATTTCTTCATGAATTCCATGTCATCAGTGTCATGTCATGTCATGAGTCACCATATGCCACATCATTTTTGCGGATTGTGTAATTCCTATTTGAAAATGTATTGAAAAGTGGAAGTTCAAAGGACATGTACAGAATATGAAGAGTCATGTAAATTCAAAAAGTCAGAGGAATTCAAATATTCATGAGGGTAGTAAAAGTGTCATGAGGGAGGTGAAGCATCACTCCATTGTTTATATATACACCCTGATTGTATGAGCAAAGGAATTTTCACCTTGTATCCTCTCGTAAGGCATCATAGAGAAAAGTTAGTTCTTTTGGGGAGAACATAGTGGCTTCAACTCTCCACTATTGGAGGTAGTGGTGTTCGTTGTATACATGTGTCTTGGGACTTTTACTTCATATGTGAAGCCTGATGGCTGACACGTTCTTCATGCATGGATTATGAATATATGTTAGATTGTTCTGTGAATGTTTGTAGTTCCTATTTTTTTTCACCTGTGATAAAGTAGTTGAACTATTTCGGTTATTTTAGTGCTTATAATTTTGATAATGTGTTGTAATGGTTGCAACGATCGTCACATCTTTGTGGACTATTCTGTTGGATGTTATACAAATATTTCATGTTTTTGTGTGTCTTTTCTAGAGTGGTACTATTACCTCTCTCTTAGAAGCTCACCTTATTTTCCCCTCTGCATTAAAAGAACCTCGAAAAACCTACAACTAAATACTCACCAGGCACACTTACTTGATTTTTGAAGGCACATATGTGTTCCTTTCTCTTGCTGATAGTTACAGCGAAGGAAATTCTTTAAGAAAGGGATAACTGAGTCATATTCTAGATGGGGCTCCTATCCCAAACGGTATGAGGTATAATTGGTACCACATATTAGGGATTCCCTTTGAATTTTGGCAGGTCTAGCACTATCAACAGGTCATTATACCATCAACAATTCAAAAAATATTTGCTAGAAACCAACAAAATAAGAAGCATTTATAGGAACATGAATAAGAGTACCAAGAGATATACATCTAGTGAGGACACCTTGGAAGATACCTATGGTAAGGAAAAAAATAGTTTATATGAATTGTTTAATAATGAAACCAAATCAAATTTGCACAAGGAAATGAAGAAAAGGCCTACAAAGAGTTTTGTTCCTACGAAATTCAAAAAGGAAAAGCCTCCTACTTTTTATGGTGAGGTTAGAAAAAATGATTCAGTTGAAGCATGGATACTATGACTGAACAAGTATTTTAGGGTCCAAAATTACTCTAATAATATGAAGGATGGGGTGGTCATATTTAACTTTAAGGGAAAGGATGAACTTTGGTGGGAAGATATCAAGAATGTCAAAGGAATTTAGGAAAGGAATTTAACATGAAGAAAGTTTGAGAGATATTTTAGGGAAAAATATTTATTAGAAAGTTATTATGATGGAAAGATCAAATAATTTCATAAACGTGGGATGGGGAATCTCACAATGGATTATTTTGAAAACACATTCGTAGAGCTACTAAGGTCTGTGTTATATATAAAAGATTGGAAAGTGAAGACACAATGCATTCTTACTAGACTAGCATGGTCATATCAAGCTAGTGTTGAATTCGATGAACCCATGACACTTGATGAAAATGTTTTTAGAAGGGATAAATATTATTATGATGAGTCAATGGATAAGTTGGAAACCCAAATAGTGTATAAGGATAAAGATAAATCTAGATTCAAGAATAAAATATCTAAATATTTAAACTATAATCAATCAGGAAAAAGTACCAAGTTTAGTTTTTTAGCAAGGAGTGATTACAAACCGAATTATCCCATTGAAAGAGGGGATATGTCTATCAGAACAACAAAGGAAAAGGTAGAAGAACCACATAAAGGACCATTGAAGTGTTGAGGGTGCAGGGGGGAATCACCTAATATTAGAATACCTATACAAGAAATATGATAACATAAGGATATGAAATGCCCAAGAGGCTACCACTATCAATGATGTAGCTAGAGGCATACCTAGAATTTATGTAGATACAGAAAATCAACAAGAATACCATGAAGCTTTAATGGTGGAAATGGAAGGTATACTTGTCAATTTCTCTATTTCAATTCTAATTGAGCCTAGTTCTTAACTCAGCTATATTTCCCCACAATTTGTTGAATCCCATGTTTTCCACAAAAATAAGGATACCAAGTCATAATTGGTACAACTAGCTACAAGAACTAAGAGAAAGATGATTGAAGTCATTGAATCATGTTGAAGCAACAAAAATGAAGCTTGTTGACATTAAATGTAAAATACACCAATGTATTTGTAAATAATACTTTATTAATATATGAAATGTACAAGATGATTGAATGATAGAATGAGGGCATGCTTATATACCTAGGTAGGTGCCCTTTCATGAAAGGTCGCATCCTCAGAGACATGCCTCTTCATTAACTAATCATTAATTAACTATAATTATGATTATTATTTATTTATTTATTTTCATGCTATTTTAATATAAAATGTATTTGTAACATTCCCTCTCTCTTCAATAATCTTTGTCCTCAAAACTTAACCTGTTATTAATTTCTTCATTCTTCCACATCATTTTGGCATGTGTAAATCATCGTTAATGCTATCACGGAATCTACACCTATCATTTTCCCCATTTTTTATTTTTATTTTTTATTTTTTATCTTTATAATTAAATTAAATTAACTATATTATTATTCTGTAACCAAACAATATATCGACCAAACTATATAGTATTATGTACTATATATCCACAATGATGGAGACTGCCAAAAAACTTGCAGATAATTTCCAATTTCAAGAGCTTCTGATTTCGTTCAAGGACAAGAGCTGATCTGAAAATGAAACTGAGTTACTTAGTTCTAATACATAGATAGACTATAGGGGCATTTACCGAATATGTCACCTTTCAAAGAAAGGATGAATCCAGAAGCTACCTGGCCCGTTACAAACTCTGTCTATAGAAATTTATGGAGTTTAACACTCAGATTCTTAAAATGCAGAAATTGCCCAAAAAATGTCCTAGTTCTTGTACAAAATGTGATTGGAAAATATTACAACTCAGTTATTTGTTTATGTGATTTAACTATTAGACATGAAATGATTTTAAAATGTAAATCTATGAATGTTTAGATTTAACACTTTCACAACAATCACATAAGTAATACCATAAGAAAAAGAAGTTTGTGATGGAGTTTGTCCCTCCTAGACTACATCTACGGGTCCACCTTTGAATTGTGCTCCTACTGTATTCCTTAAGCCAAGAGAAATAATGCTACAATGAATCATCAGTTGCACTATTGATGTTGCAGATATGGATCATCCCTTGAAAAGGCTAATCGAATACAGATTCTTTTCCTTTAACAAATCAAGAAAAGGATAGGATGAGTTGCACACTGAAAATATGAAGCTTATGGACCTTTGACTACGAGGTAGCTGAAAAGAGTTTGGCACAATCAAAATAGATCTCGTCATCCATCAACGTACTTTGATGCTGAAATTATGCAAGTATAATGAGCTTTTCCTCCTTCATATAAACTTGCAAGAACCAAAACTCACTACCCAATATATGTGATATACAATGTAAGAGAGTTTACTTCATCTTGAAGTTGAATAAACTCTTTTTCTCCTTTCTCTCTCGCCACTCTCTCCCATATAAAGAACACCCTTCTCTTTATATATTAGGAGTACATACTTTCATGGCTTCACAAATCTGCCTCGAACCTATATATGCTGTGTTAGCCCCCCTATGAAATTTTTGACAAGCAAATAGGGGGCTAAATTGTTTTTGAGCCTTCAAGGAATGCATTTCCTCTGAAAACACAGTCTCCTTGAAGCCTCTATGTGCCTTTTATCCTTTGATCAAATCCCCTCCGGTGATTTCCCTTATAAAGCCTCTCTGTTGATGAAGAAATGCCCAAAGGCTTCCTTTTCCCTCTTATTTCCCCTCATTTAGCCTCTTTTCATCCCCTTGTCTTCCCCTTTTATTTCCCTTATTACCCTTCAGTTTCCCCCAAAATCCCCTTTAATTCCCTCCCCTAACCTTTGTTGGCCTCTTCTCCCCTTTATTCCTCTATCGTTCCCCTTCAAACCCCTTAAAATCCATTAAAATGGGCTTAAAAACCCTCTTCCGACCTTATTATAGGGCTTAGCCCCTTACCGCAAATCCCTTAACCACTTCCCCACATATGACCCGGTGCTGGGACCAAGCACTTAAGTCCCGAGCACCAATCGTAATCGGAAGATCGGCGGGGGTCCTTTTCCTTTGTAAACGCAAAAACCCCGATGCGATTTGTTTATAACATAAGTCCCGCGACGAGCTTTGAGCCGTCGATCTATCACAAGATCTAACGACTGGGCGCTAATCGCAAACCCCCCATCAATCGCAATCACAACATGTCGCGTGTGCCCTCCGATCAATCGCAAGCCTTCTGCTCCTTCCTCCGATTGCAATCCCCCGATTGCATCCTGACCATTGATCTGTCCCGCCGATCTAACGGCTAGCGCTCAATCGCATTCCCCCTCCCTATCGCAATCGCAAGTCCCATCTCTCTACCTCCGATTGTGATGCTCCGATTTAATCATAGCCATCCATCCTCCCGCAGATCCGACGGCCATCGCAAGCCTCCCTACCCTCCGCCTGATTTAATCCCGACCGTCCATCTCCCTGCTGATCAGCGGTCCTGCGCCAATCGCAAGTCCGCCCGATCACTGATCGCAAGTCCTTCTGTCTCTCCCCCAATTGCATCCCCACCGTCCGTTCCCTTCCAGATCTAACGGTTGGAACTTAATCGCAACAGCGCTCCTATCGCAATCGCAAGCCTTCCCCGCTGTCTCCCAATTCAATCACAGCCGTCCATTCTCCCCGCGATCGGACGGCCAGTGCTCAATCGCATTCTCCCCCCCGATCGCCGATCGCAAGTTCTTCTCTTTGTCTTCTGATTGAATCTCTGCCATCCGTTCCCCCTCCAGATCGACGGCCATCGCTCAATCACTTCATTCCTTCCGATCGCTAATCGCAAGCCTTTCCTCCATCTCCCGATTCAATACCAACCGTTCATTCCTCCCCGAGATCAACGGTTATCGCTTAATCGCACCACCCCTCTAATTGCAATCGGAACTTTTTGAATGTGCGTTTCGATTGCCACTCGCTCCAACCTTCAATTGCGATTGTGCGATTTCATCTCCGTCGTCCGTTTCCTCCCGGATCTGATGGCTCAGGTTTCATCGCCCTCCGCCTCCGCCGGGTCCCACATTCATGCTCCGCTCCATTGTTTTTTCATGTTTTCCTTCGTAAATCACTTCGGTGGTCACATTTGAGTCTTTACACTGTGTGATCATCTCACCACCACTTTCATTTGCATTTCCGCTGTTTTTTCCGTTCCGCCACCATCCCTCCGCCGCCACTACCCGGGTTTTAAACAAAGTTATTTCAGTGTGCGGATGGTACAGATATGGCCAGTTCAGCATTGCTAGCGACCAGAAGAAGGAGTTCAAAGGGGGTTGGTGCCTATTATTAATAAAATTAAATGTTTTTCCCCATATTCAAAGGACCAGGGCCCAGTTGAAGACTAATGCACACACAACAAGTCTTATCTATGTGTATTCCAGCAGAGCGTTTTCTCCAGAAGTACACCTTCCTACAGCAATCTCCATGCTTCCTCGAGCCCATAAGCAGTAAATTGCATTGACAGAACTTCTCAAGAGACTGTCAAGCAGCATTAAAGAAGCATGGAGGGACCGGCAGATCATTCCATCCAGTTCATTTATTCCAGAATGGCAGCACAGAGCTCCAGACAGTCGAAGGACCCCAAAGAAATATCAGAGGTCAATTTCCGGCTTGACAGAGCCTCCAAATAGTCTACAGAGTATGCTGCAGATCCATTAAGCAGCATGGGTGTGAACACTTCCATCCTGCTGTCTTAATGAATCTCATTTAATTGTCTATCTACCTCTGTCTCTTCCCCTTCTCCTATAAAAAATCCCTAAGAACAAATTGAAAAGGTTGTTGTTCAGTTGCTGGTAGTTTGCTGTTAGAGGGATTCATTTGACTGTTAGAATAGTCGTGGGAGGGAATAGCAAAGTAGTTGTATGTAATAGGCTGGGAGGAGAAGTCTGGACTGTAACAGCCATTGAGGCTTATTGTACATGACTGGATTTTCATCTATTAATCAAAGCACATTTCACAGGATCCTGGTCTATTGCTATTGGTGATGTTCCTCTTAACTCTGTTTATTTCATTTACATGTTGTTTCATGTTCTTCCGGTAGGCATCAGAATAATGGTATAGGATTCACCCTTTGTTAGGTGCCCTATGTTGTCTTCTCTCCCTACCTTTATTTTTTCCGCTTGATGTGCTATCTGAGAGTTGTTTTCAGTTGATTTAACCAACGCAGTGGATGTTATTGCCTGTTGGCTGATGTATGAATTGGTTGAAGCTGTTCTTAGATGTTCTTGAAGGGTTTTAAGTTGGAAAGTTTGGGAGCACTGGGGATAAGAGTTAGCCCTGTCCACTAGGATCCTTGCACGACCAGCTTACCTTTCTAAGATCCCTTCGTTTATCTTATCTTTGTTTTTTCCCTTGGAGTTGCTAAAGCAGATCTGGAGTTAAATGACCTCTGGTCTGATCTATAAGCTGCCCCTTTGTCTCTTTGAGAGCTGCCTTTGAGTATGTCCAAGCAGGTCTAGAGTTAAATGACCTCTGACCTGATCTATAGACAGAAATTCGATTACTTTCCTTCTTTCACTTTCCTCCTTAATTTTCCATCCCATCATCTATCTAAAAGATCCTTTAGTGTAGATGACTTGCCCTTTGGAAGCCTTGGCTAGTTGTTGCAAGTAATTCCCTTTCATGACTCCATAGCCCAATGGATGGCACTGTCTTGGCCCATTCTCCTTGCTGAAACATCCTGCTGCTCTGTTCCTTTTCTCCCATTACTTTCCCAGTCCATGATCTCCTAACCAACCCAGCAACCCTCCAACCAAATTATTTAAACCCCCCTCTGTGCTTCATAACTAGCCTAATATCTCAATTCTGAGCTTCAAAGATAAACCATTCTTTGTTTATTTGAGAGATCCCTCTCCAGGTCCAGGAGGGCTAGATCCTAGGGCCCCAAAGTGGTTTGATGTTGTCTCATCTTTTGGTATTGCCAAATCTGCCAAAACATGGGAACCCCAACATGATGTAATTCGAAATTTGTTTGAGGAGTTGGAGAGATAAGAGGTTTGAAATCCCTTCTACACAATCCTAGGGATTAATATTTCCAACCTTAGCACTGGCGTTAAATTGGAAAACCCATACTTGAACCATATATTAAATTTTAAGTCACAAAGTTTTCTAATCGGACGGAGGAGAAGCCTATGGCATGTGATCAGGCGGTGGGCGTGACGGTATTTACTCCGACGATCATGGTCTCTAACCTCTACGGTTCCGATACACCTATCACATGGGATATCCATCACGGGTTCTAACATCTGGCAGTCTCTAGAACTTTAACACCAGGTTCTGCTCCCGATACTGTCTTTTGACACATGGCTTGAAACTTGTTCATATGTTTATCTGATGCGGTTTGATATCTATCACATCATACAACTTCGTCGGTTATGGTAACAGTTTACAAACCCGACAGCTCATAACCCAGATCCGTTGCGGTCTTTACAACTCTAGTCATATGATAACACAAAACTCCAATGCAGTTTAGAGTTAACCCTGTGGGTTTTTATTTTGGTTTTATATAAAAACATAACCCGAACCATTTTCACTATGGTTTTATTACCATATCACCTGAACCTTTCCATAGGTTAATAAAACCCTTCTCCCAAACCTTTTAATAAGGTTTTTGACTATGGATTTAAACCTGACTTCCGAACCTTGTAATAAGACTTTTGCACCATAATGTTTTAAAACCCAAACCTTAATAATTTTGTGCAATAAGGTTTTAGACCCATCATCTAAACCTTAATAAAAAAATTTATGGTTTAAATATTGCACTAGGAATGTTTAGACCTAGGTTGTTAGGAATTTGATTGACATTTAGTCCTAGGAATAGACTTAGGTCTTTACAACATGTTAAGTGTGTTTTCATTTGACACTTAGCGCTAGTCCTTAGGACTTTAAACCTAGGACTTAGGACTTATACTTAGTCCTTTTCACCTTAGGATATTTTTTATCCAATAAGGTTTACAAAGCGGACTACCAAGATTTTGACCTTTACATTTAAGACTTAGTATAATTTTTGTTACATAAGTCTTTTGACAAACTTGTTGTTTTTGTCACATGTCGACATGAGGATTGCTTGAATGTCACTTTGAAACATATTTGCCGGCGTTGAAACTGAAGTTGATGTCGATCGATGTCGAACATTTGAACTCACAAATTTGATGACCATCTTGATCAATACTTGAATTATTACATAATCGATAATTACCAAATTCCAAATGACGATCTTGGTCGTTTGAGTAATTTTGATACAATTTTAATAATCTAAAATTGGATCACACCTCCCAACTTAAGAACTTTTGGCTGTCCATAAGTTTTATTACATTGCGTTTGAAGACAAATTCTAGAACCTAGTTACAACTTTACTAGATCTAGATAATCATTACAAAATCATTTAAGCATAAGGCATGAAGTCTACCTAATTATATTTAGCACTTGTTTGTTCTCCAGCAGGTGACTTGGATTCTTCCTGGGCTGCTGGTGTCGGTACTATTTCCCTTGGAAGCATTGGACAATTTTCTTTGACATGCCCTGATAGTTTATAGTTTTGACAAGTTTTCTCCCTCTTACTTGATGATGAGTTTTCGGAGTTGCTTGTTGATTGAAACGAAATTGATTCTGAATGTTTCTTTACCTGCAGTGCCTTATCATTCTCTGAAGGATGACTTTTTTTCACTCCAATTTGTTTTCCATAAGCCTTTTGCTTCCAACATTGTTCCACACAATGCCAGGGACTCTTGCAAAAATTACATGGATAGAACCTCTTGACTGTTTCAATTATCCAATTTTGATAAAATAAATCACTATTAGAATCATTACTGTTAGAGGAATGAGGTTTCTTACCTTTTCTATCCTGAAGCTTTTCTGGTAAAATTTCTGGATGTTTTGACCAACATCGGTCAGTTATGTGACCAAGCTTCTCGCAATAGTCACATTTTATCACATCACATCCTAGACCCAGATTCTTAGGTCTCTCTTGTACCTAGATAGGTTGAAGTCTCCCTTGTCCATTTTTCCCCAAGCCTTCGCCTTCACGGTATCCCATGGCTTTCATCATCGATAAGCCTTTTTTTTCAGGGATCACACTGAGTTTCTGAATGGAAACATCTTCAGATTCAGAATCACTTTCTGGTGAAATAAGTGAATCAACATTGTCTTCTTCTTGAGATTGAGAAAAGGAGCCAATGGCTTCCCTTGCTGACTTTGGTGAAGATGAGAGAGAAGAACTACTTTGAAGAGAAAGTGTAGGCTTTTTTCCATTGAAAGCTGCATATTTCATAAGAGGATTGCTTCCTCTTTTATTTCTCTTTAATTCTTCTAATTCCGATCACATACTTTGCTTTTCACTCTCAAGTGCTTCCACCATTCTACACAATGAAAAATTCTCTTGCCGAATTTGAAAATTGAACTCTTCGTGTTCCCTTAGCTTTGACAACTGTCGAGTGTTCTTGCCCATCTTGTACCTGCAAAGAACTAGCTGCTCTGATACCAATTGATCTTAAAATGAAACTGAGTTACTTAGTTCTAATACAGAGATAGACTGTAGGGGAATTACTGGATATGCCACCTTTCAAAGAAAGGATGAATCCAAAAGCTACCTGGTCCGTTAAAGACTCTGTCTATAGAAATTTATGGAGTTTAACACTCAGATTCTTAAAATGCAGAAATTGCCCAAAAACTATCCTATTTCTTGTACAAAATGTGATTGGCAAATATTACAACTCAGTTATTTGTTTATGTGATTTAATTGTTAGACATGAAATGATTTTAAAATTTGAATCTATGAATGTTTAGATTTAACACTTTCACATCAATCACATAAGCAATACCATAAGACAAATAATTTTGTGACGAAGTTCGTCCCTGCTGGACTACGTCTATGGGTCCACCTCTGAATTGTGTGTCCGCTGTATTCCTTAAGCCAAGAGAAATAATGCTACAATGAATCATCAGTTGCACTACTGATGTTGTAGATATGGATTATACCTTGAAAAGTCTAATCGAATACATATTCTTTTCCTTTAACAAATCAAGAAAAGGATAGGATGAGTTGCACACCGAAAATTTGAAGCTTATGGACCTTTGACTACAAGGTAGCTGAAAAGATTTTAGCACAATCAAAGTAGATCTTGTCATCCACAAACGTACTTTGATGCTGAAATTATGAAAGTATAATGAGCTTTTCCTCCTTCATATAAACCTACAAGAACCAAAACTCACTACCCAATATATGTGATATACAATGTAAGAGAGTTTACTTCATCTTGAAGTTGAATAAACTATTTTTCTCCTTTCTCTCTCGCCACTCTCTCCCATATAAATAACACCATTCTCTTTATATATTAGGAGTACATACTTTCATGGCTTCACAAATCTGCCTCGAACCTCTCTATGTTGTAATTAGCAATTTTTTTGAGGAGTTGGAGAGATAAGAGGTTCAAAATCCCTTTTACACAATCCTAGGGATTAATATTTCCAACCTTAGCCCTGACATTAAATTGGAAAACCCATATTTGAATCATATATTAAATTTTAAGCCGCAAAGTTATCTAATCGGGCAGAGGAGAAGCCTATGGCATGTGATCAAGTGGTGAGCGTGATGGTATTTACTCCGACGGTCATGGTCTCTAACCCCGACAGTTCTGATACACCTGCTACATGGCATATCCATCACGGGTTCTAACATCTGGCAGTCTCTAGAACTTTGACACCAGGTTTTGCTCCCGATACTGTCTTTTGACACGTGGCTTGAAACATGTTCATATGTTTATCTGATGCGGTTTGAAATCTATCACATCATACAACTTCATCGATTATGGTAATAGTTTACAAACCCGACAGCTCAGAACCTAGATCCATTGCGGTCTTTACAACTCTGGTCATATGATAACACAAAACTCTGATGCGGTTTAGAGATAACCCTATGGGTTTTTATTTGGGTTTTATATAAAAACATAACCTGAACCATTTTCAATATGGTTTTATTACCATATCACCCGAACCTTGCCATAGGTTAATAAAACCCATCTCCCAAACCTTTTAATAAGGTTTTTGACTATGGATTTAAACCTGACTTCCGAACCTTGTAATAAGGCTTTTGCACCATAACGTTTTAAAACCCAAACCTTAATAATTTTGCGCAGTAAGGTTTTAGACCCATCATCCAAACCTTAATAAAAAGTTTTATGGTTTAAATATTGTGCTAGGAATGTTTATGCTTAGGTTTCTAGGACTTTAATTGACATTTAGTCCTAGGAATAGACTTAGGTATTTACAACATGTCAAGTGTGTTTTCATTTAACACTTAGCGCTAGTCCTTAGGACTTTAAACCCAGGACTTAGGACTTAAACTTAGTCCTTTTCACCTTAGGATCCTTTTTATCCAATAAGGTTTACAATGTGGACTACCAACATTTTTGACCTTTACATTTAAGACTTAGGATAAGTTTTATTACATAAGTCTTTTGACAAACTCATTGTTTTTGTCGCAAGTCGACATGAGGATTTATTGAATGTCACTTTGAAACATATTTGCTGGTGTTAAAGCTAAATTTGATGTTGATCGATGTCGAACATTTGAACTCACAAATTTGATGACCATCTTGTTCAATACCTGAATTATTACATAATCGATAATTACCAAATTCCAAATGATGATCTTGGTCATTTGAGTAATTTCGATACAATTTTAATAATCTAAAATTGGATCAGGAGCTTAGCCTTTAGAAGTTTAAGAGGATGGATGACAAGAGGATGGATGATAATTTCAGAGGCCTGCACAATGGGATGAGATAACTAAGGAATCTTCTTTCATAAATGGTGTCGATAGGGAATCAAGTTGTCTCATTGTTGCTTATTCTTGCTCGTTCTTGCTCATTATTGTATATATTGTTGGTTTATATATGCTACATGTCGTATAGCGAATCGAGTCATCATGGAAGAGTGACGTGATTCTTTGACTATCAAACATGGACCGAGCTATGGGGACATAAACTAGCAGCATGTTGTATGGCAGTTTCACGGGGAGTGGAACTAGCGGGGATCAAGACCGTTGGATGTGTGGTTCAGTATTTGGAAGCATGGGTCGACCGGGAGCAGAACAATGCTGACAGTAGTGTCAGATCTACAAGTGGAAGGTAACTCTCTAGTTTAACGTCGAACATCAGGACAATGTTGTTTTCAGTCAGGTCTCTGAGAAGTCAAGAAAATTCATGTCGTTATCATTCTTGTTGGCGGCAGTGACAGTGAACCAATCATGGTATGTGAAAATGGGATTTGTTGTAGTTTTTATCTGGTTGTAGAATGAATACAAATCATCTACATAGCATGGATTGTAAATTCATGGTGGTTGCAACAATATATCCCACCCCGACCATGCTTCTTCCAGTCAAGGAAATGATATTCCTAATTGTTATAGGCCATTTTTTCACATCCAGTCAATAGGCCTCCTAACAGGATTAATCGACAACCTATTCCCCCTTTTCATCATCATTTTAGAAAGCCCTAAGCATGCCTTTTTCATTTCCCAGAGTTTCTTCCTGAATTTGCATCATCTGAGACAGTTTTAGGACCAACGCTTCCTGGCCTCTTATTAGACAATGTTCACCTACAGGTTGCTCCACTCTAGCCTATGTTGATCACCTACAGGTTTCTCCCCTTTGCACCTACATTGGTTCTAGAAATTAGGGACAAAGAGATAAATTCTAGAAGCTTCCTCTTCCAGAAGCTTCCATAATTTTTTACAACAATTTAACTCACATAAAAAATTTAAATCGTATCCTATCCTTCTTTGGACTTTCCATCCCTTATCCTTTGATCCCATCCTTCTATCAAATGTGGATCTAATACCTTATATTGGTAATTGGATAAGAACTCCCAACTTACCCCACTCCTCTATCTATTTACAGCCTTCCATATGCAGTTTGCTTTTGCAGAGTAATTCTACCCTTATGTTGTTGTTGTGAGTGGTTTCATTTCATGCATTTAGGGTGATTAGAGGTTCACATTGTGACAAGAAAAGGACAAGTCAGCCTCGAAGAGCTCTTCTACAAGACTAACACCTATTTATGGTTGTAACTCCTTCCATTTATATTAATGCAAATAATTCTCTATTTTCCTATATGTGATGTTGTTATTTCATGTATTTCAATACCATGTTGATATATTGAATAAAGTATTTAGATGATACTACATAGAACTCATAGTTTCTTGGCTTGTGTTATCTTACTGTGCAGGTTATAATTTTTGAAATCGGAGCTAGAATTGAGCATTCAAGATAAAGAATGAGTGAAGCATGCAACATATTCCACATATGATTCATTACATCATCTATTTAATTTAAGGAAAGAATTGGGTTTTGTGTCTCTTTGTTGTTCTAGGTTAGCCACCAAACCTAGGGTAGATACTTTTGTCCGCAATCATAAATACCGCATAACAAATTAGCGAACATACTCAGGATCGATGTATTCCCTTGGTTGTTTCTTTTCCCATTGTATTTAATTACCTCTTTTATATACCTTTATTTCTCTACCCAACCAATAACATACCTAAGAAATGATTTTCTTAAGTATCATTTGAAATTTTTGTGTCAGAATCCTCTATCCTTGGACCAATGCTCCCTGAGTGCCTCTGACAGAGTGTTGCACCTCACCTCAGCCCACTCTGTACCAGCGTTGCAAAGAAATGGTGCCTCTTCTCCACCAGCGTTGGCCCCTATTTTTGCACAAAATTTTCCCTTATTTTTTAGTGTCTCTTTGATCATCCTACTTCCATCTGACCTTCCATGAGTCTTGAGTGCCTTTTGATCTCTCTAAAGCCTCCATTTGGTTTTCATTTGTGTTTGATTTCCTTTGGTAAGCATTGGTTTTGATTTCTCTTTGTTATTGTCATTAGTTCACTTGCAAACTGATTTCGTTTGGTCATTGATCACTTGGATGAATTTTTGTTCAAGTCCTAATTCAAAAAAGTTCATTTGAATCAATGATTAAACATTTTCATCTTAGTTTTCTTCATTTCAAAAATTGATTATGTTGAAAAGAAAAGAAAAATCATTGTCATTTAGGTTTTTGTATGTACATTGATATAGGAATAGTTAGATTGAAATGGAGATTGCATCTAGCATATTGGTTGTTTCATGTTGTATGTTGCATAATTATTGTTTCTTCCCTTAGTTATATTTTCATTTAAAGAGAAAGATTTCCATTTTCTCATGATATATTTTCATTTTAGGATATTTAGGTTGTTAAAATATGCAGTTGTGGTAAAATTCCACTTTGGACAATTAATATGATGAAGATAATAATTGCAATAGATTCCTCTTTTCGAAAAGACCAAAATCGACCTAAATATCACCTCATTTGGACAAGAAAAAGTTGGATTTTTAATTTATGTTCCCACTAATGTATATTGGATCACGTCAGCCCTATGCATATGTAAAATTGGACAGGTCAGCCTCAACATCAAGTGTACCCTCATGGAAGCCTATAAATAGAAGAGACCTCAACGTCATTTGGACACATTTGATGAAGTTTTCTACTGTTCTCTTCTATTGTCTTGGTTCACATAGGTGTGATAGAGAAATTTCACACAAGGGTATGAAATTATAGGGTTAAAGCTCAGAAGAATCTAGGGTTTCTATTTCTCGAACACTCATTCATAAATAAGCATTATCCTCCTTGTACTCATGCACATAGTGGTCAAGGGTGCATCTAGGAAGCCTCATACGCTTTCATAGTAGCCTGAAGGGAGCATCTAGGTTTTCTGAAGAAGATCGAGCAGTCTGGTCCCTGAACACATGTGGAGAGTGGTCAAGGGTGCGTCTGGGAATCCTCATACTCTTGAATAGTATCTTGAAGGGTGCATATGGGGTTTTGAGGTAGATCTAAGTGTATTTGTCCCCAGACGCACACATAAGTTCACCAGGGAGCGTTTAGGACTGCCATAGTCACTCGCATAACTCCTCCATGCATCCAGGACTAAAATATGAAACTTCATTACTCTGAAGATTCAGATCAGTGACAACAATGTTCAACAGTAAGTTACAAATAGTGACAGCACATTATAGTCCTCCGAATAAGGTTTTTGAATAAAAGTATGATTAGGTTCATTTCATGGATGTTCTGGTTGTTATGAAGGTATAGATCATTGTACTCTTTTTTTCTAAATCATTTTATCACAATCTATAAGAAGAATAATTTGCAAGGGTTTTCCCCATAGTGGTTTTTTCTCTGGTATTCAACCAATCCTTGTGTCTCTATATGTGGATGATTTTCTTTTATTTTTCCTTTATGTTTTGCCGCATTAATGTTGATGATATTTTTCTTTCTACATAGTTGTATATGTTTATGAATAATGATATAAATATGAATACTGGCATGATGTTAAGGGGTGAAATTGATTTTTTAATGAAAATATGTAGTTATCAAAGTAAAGAAAAATATTTCCCTAAGAAAATTTAACATTGTAAGAATATTTCCCTAAGAGCTAGGTTGAAAAATATTCATGGAGATCACCCCCATGGAAACACTTTTGATGGAAGCAAGAAGTGGATGGTGGAGACCTAAAAGAATTATACAGTATGAAGAAAACCCTAGGTAGTTAGTGCATAAGGGTTTGATGCTTAGGGTTGGATAGAAACCTTGGTTTATGGAAAATAATTGAGATATGATATATGAAACCCTAACATGGTCAAAGTCAATATTTTCAAGCACTTATGACATAATTAATTAAGCCCTGGATGGGATAGTGTCTAGTAGGCTTGGTTGTTGATAAATTTCATTGAAGGAAACCTTGTTATGTGGACTATGGATAGTAATGGCTCTTGAAGGTTGGTTCAAGAGGGAGAGGGTCGTATCTCATTGAAGATAAGCATTCCTTGAATTATGATGTTTATTTGTGTCTTTACTCTTGTTTAGACTTATGGATCTGATTATTATGATTATTATTTTTTATCATTACCTATACTTCATGCATGTATATTTTAGTAATGGAAGTTTCCAACCTCCTTGATGAGATGTGATAAGTGGATCCTTCTTGAGAATCATTTGAAATGTAGGAAAGATAGCTAGAGTTGGAAAAGGTAAAGAGGCACTATATGAAAAGGTAACAAAGTGCTACATGCTTCCTATGTCTAATGACAAGGTGCACAAATATTTGAATACCACAAGGTATGCATGGAATGTTACATTTAATGGCTAGGTAAGCCCTAAGGTATGATGAGAATGTCTATCAACCATGAAAATTATTTGGATTTATGTTCCCTATGATGAAATGGTGCACCTGGTATTGAATTTTTGATCTTCTTGAAATGTTGATATTTGATATTTATGGTTTTTATAAAAGCTATCTATTGGATATCTTGATCTCATAAACAAGGCTAGCACCCTTAAGATGATACTATTGATACTTGTTATGCATTTCACGTATAAGGATAGCTCAATGCCTCTTTATAATGTTTGCGATGAACATGATGAAAGTATGGGAAAAAGAGTTGAAACTCTTGTTGTTTTGATAAAGTTCTATTGAATGAAATTTCTTGATCATATTGATAATGATAAGCATGGTAACCTTGATGATAGAGGTATAAATATGAGGCTGATACTCTAGATATTTTTACCAACTATGATCATGTCTTGATGTGATTAATAACTATGGAATATGGTAAAACTAATTTTCCTAGCTTGATGGATTGAATTGATATTATTACATCTATTTGATACCATAATCACTCGAATCTAACCACCTTATGAAGGATTGATCTCATGATGTTAATGACCATGATGGATATACGTTTTATTTTATGATCTAACAGATATGTTGTTTCACGACTCTAGTATAGATAGGTTGATGACATGAAAGAAGGTGAATGAAGTGGATTCCCATTCAGAGGGAGAAACTCTCCTCAATATTCTTACTCATATTACCATTTTCATTATATGTATATTTTGTACTATTGAAGTATGATTTATCGGTATCATAAATTTTCGATCTACAACATAGGTATGAACTAATGTAAGATGGTTTTTTCCCACTTAAAGTCCCAGTTGCACAAAGGAAGGCCTATGGGTGTGACTATGCTTGATTGACACAAACATGAATTTTTGTGCATGAAATCAGATGTTCACCTGAAGGATGTCAGTTCTACATATGTGTAGCATATATCAGAAAGATATGAGAGAAGGTAAGTTTGGATTTTTACTATAATATGAATATGTAGACTTAATTTGTGTTTACAAGTGACTGATATATAGATACATCATTATGTTTGAAGTTTGTATTACAAGAGTTTGACATGATTTGGATGATTGATATAGATGAGAAGTGTTGGGAGTTATGACATGACTTATATTGGTATTTCATAATGGTTTTGTATTGGCCTTCTCGTTCTTAGCACATTGGTTGAAGTATTGACAGTTTTATGATTGAAACCTGCATGATCTATCCTTGGTATATGCATTTTCATCTAGTAATATAAATGATTGGTATTATGATCATGAGAATGACTTAATGAAATTTGATATTGCATGATAATACATGAATTCAATACTTGATATGAGCTCTATCTATCACCTGGTATAAATAACGTGATACTGTCATATTGATGAATTTTTATATTAATTATGATCTACATTGATTTATGAAAAATTGAGCAAGTTGGTTTGGTAAAATTATATGTTTGTAGAGAGAATTGCATGAAGCAAGCTCCTAGAGTTTGCATTGATTTCTATCTGGTGAAGCCAGGATGATGTGTTGATCAAAACGTCTACTTCAAATATGTTCTAAGGTATGAATTTGGTTTTTGTTTTATATATTGATAGTCTACTCTTGACAGGTGATGAGCCTCTAATTATCTAGTAAGAAGGAAATGGATTCTACAAGTTATCTATGATTAACTAAAATATCATGTTCATCATAGATAACTTATTACATATAAATAATTTTAATTGAATATTTTGATGGAACTCGACCCTAATTGCCATTTAAAATTATATAATATTAATTTATTTTATTTTAGGTTTTAATTTTAATATTAATTTACAAAATTATATTATATAAATTAAAATTATAAAAAATTACTTTATATTAATATTTTTATATTTAATAAAATTATTAAAATAAATTATAAAATTTAATAATTTTTATTGAAATATCTAAAGATACATTGAAATATCTTATCTTTAACAATTTTCGTCTATCTTACTTTCCTAGCAATATTATACATGTAAACGTTTAGGACAACATCAAGACAAAAGAACATGTCCTTTTAACAAAAGCTAACCAACCAAAGTAAATGGCGTTGTAATGTCATGTTTGATTAGACATTTGAAAGTAAATGTTGTTGTAATTTTATGTTTGATTAGACAAAGAATTATCTTCCTCAAATTTATTGTTTATTGCTTGTAACTTTAAGCTCTAACATTAATTTCGGAAGACTCACAACTTAACGATAAGACTATATTATTCTATAATTTGTTTTTTTTTATTAAAATAGGTTTTTCTCGTTAAATCTCTTTCTTACTCAGTAAGATTACAAAGAGAATTAACTTAGACCAAAAAAATATACCATATAATTTGTATTAAAAAAACTAGATAGGTTTTGTCTTTAAATCACTCGGTAAATCTCTTTCTTACTAGGTAAGGTTAGGGAGGAAATTAAATTTCACCAAAAAAATATCCCTAGCAAATAAGGTAGAAATCCCTCACATTTGGGTCTCTGTGTGAGTCTGAGTCAGTTAGTCAGTCTGGGTAGGGATTCTGGGATGGAACGTGTTGCGTTCATGAATCATATAGCTGGAACCCATGGTGGACAATTTGTTGTAGCTTTTGGTGGCTATTGCTGAATCATAAAGCTGGTACCCAAAGAGAACAATTGTTGTGGCTTTTGGTGGCTATTGCTGAATCATATATAGCTGGAACCCAACGAGGAAAATTGTTTCACTGCTTTTGGTGTCTATTGCTGATTCATAAAGCTGGAACCCAATGAGGAAAATTTGTTGTGGCTTTTGGTGGCTATTGCTGAATCATGAGTGCTGCAGTTTCTATCGTTAGCGGAGAGTCAGAGCGTGCGGGCTGTGAGGATGTGAGTTGTGAGGCGACTGAGCTAGTAGGCGTTTGGGGGATGTGATTGAGCTTGGAGATGTCTATGGTTTGTGAGCGGCTATGTGAGTGTTATGAGGTGACTGAGAGGAGGATGTGAGGTTGAGTGAGAAGACAGTAAGGTGCATGTTGTGGACCAGCTGCGAGGGATGCTCTTCACATAGGGTCTTCTTTCGCTTCGAGACTGGATGATGGCAGGATTTTGTCTTCCGAGCATTGATAGTGGGGCTGCTGGTTTCGCTTCCTAATATCTTTTGATGGATGTGTGGTGGCTCATGGCATGAAGATGTTTGTGACATCTTTTAAGCATTTTCATTGAGTAGTATTTTTGGTGCAATTCTGTCGCTGGAATTTCCGAAGCTGATGATGGGCTCTCCTAGGATGTCTACGCTGTTGTAGCTGCCAATTCTGTGAGCTACCTGGTTTTTCCGATTAGCCGTTTCTTTTTCCGGTTAATTTTGAATTGGTTTCCATGGCATTGATTCATTTATTGGCCCTGTCCTGGAAGGTTAACACATTTATTTGTATGCATCGTGTAATGTGGACCTATTTATGATTTTGGGTAGATGTCCATTTCTATGGATCTTCGCGCCCATCAGGTTCTCGAATTAGGTGTCTTTATTATAGTGATGTGGTATGTAGCCGTTATTTTTCGGTGATCCTCCATATCTAATCTGCGTGCCGGTCGATTTTCTGGATTTTTCTGTACTTGCCTCGGGTATCTGGATCATAGCTTTTCGGCCTCATATAGATCGTTTTTACAGCTGGTCTTTTCCCGATTTCAATCTTTATTATCTTCTGCAGCTGTTTGACATCCTGTTGTCAGAGCACATGATCTATGTGATGGTTGTCGTTAATCCGAAGCATCCAGATTTCATGAAGGTCCTTGATAAGAAAATGGTGATGGGTGGCTGGCGTCTGGTATTGATTGCTGTGATTTTGATGGGGGTCCTTTATGCTCTTTTCATGTGGATGCTATATGGGGTCTTGCATTTCAACTAATTCCGTTTTTTATCGAGCTGGGGAGCCGGATCTCCCCCAATCATGGGGATCAGAAATCCATCGTTATCGGGCGCCATTTTGTTTTCAAGACAGTATTTCTTTCATCAAGCGAGCCTGTTTTATCTTTTTTTTGGAGTGCAGGGTTTTTGGTTTTGTCCAGGGCTGGTTTTCTTCTACAAGCGAGCCTGAAAATATTCATCAAGCGAGCCGGAATTCCATATGTCAAGCGAGCATGATGATTTACAAGCGAGCCAGTTCTATAATACAAGGGTTGCGTACAGCAAGTGGGATATCGAAGTCGCTCAATGTTTTCAAGTGAGCCTGATATGGTGTTTGTACTAGTGAGCCTGCCTCTTGTCAAACATGGAAGACACTATGGAACACACCTTTTTGTTAGCCTTCTTTCTATGCAGTTATCTTTTATTTCCTCATTGTCATGAATATGATGCTTCTGTATTTTCTTTGAATGTCTTTTCCATGTATAGAGGGATGATCTCATGGGTCTGTTTTATACTACCCGTAATATTGTTGGCCATGAACATCGAATAACTTCTCATCATAACTGTATTCTAGATGTATTTGGGAATATGGAGTTATGGAGTTTTCTCGCTGTTTTTATATAACAGTTTGAGAATGTATTGGTACTGTCATATATTTCTTTTAATATATACAGCGTTTTTTTCTTCTGTGAAAAAAAAAAAAAAAACATTAAACAGGGATCAAGTAGTTGCATTTAAAAACTAAAAAAGTACATTCAAAAACGAAAAAATGCAGACCATGTTCTCATAAGCTTTCCCTAACTTATAATAAAAGAGAATTTCATAATTAACCACAACAAACGACAAATATTTATCTTAGTCTACTGTATTACTGATCTGAAATTCATTTCGAAATATATCGATTCTTGATCCCATAAATGTATGACTCAAAAAAATCCATAAATTTTCACCATTCCACGCTTTCAATATAAGTGAATTTAAGCAATATATCCTCCCAAAGCTGTTATAAATTATTATTCGACAAAACGGTTGAGATGGGTTTCCGTTATATTCATTTCTTGAAGTTTGAATACTAGTGTGAAGCAATAGGCAAAGAAAACCAAATAAATCCAAAATTTTATACATCAATCCATCTCCCATGTAAGTCTCTAGTAATAGAACATGAGAATTTTTTGTATTTATATGAATGCAATAGAAATACTGAAAATATTACTTAGCACATGTAAATTTTCTCTCTTGGTTATACACATTATTTTACCAAAAGTCTAAAATGTATAAGTAGCATCAATGAATGAACTGAATGTCTTCTACTGAGGATGCAGTTATTTGAGTTGCGCAAGTTTCTTGAATAACATCAACATCAATAAAAGATGTATTGGTTTGCACACATCACTCATCAAGATGGTGGCAAGAATGAAAACGAGAACGAGACTGAAAGACAGAGCGAGAGTGTTTTCAGTGGTGGTGGTGGGTGGCGAATCGGAATGTCGCACGTGAGAAAAACACAAACATTCTGGATTGGATCAGAGTGACATTTAATGGCTTTGATTCGCCTAAAGGGTTGCCGAGAAATTCGCTTTCCCAAGATGCAGCAGCCATCGCTTCACGGGCTTTCTGAGACGCAAGAACGGACAATACATCGACGGCGGCAGTGAGTCCAAAAGACAATCCACCCTAAATTAAAAAATGAATATATACACATCTCAGTTTACATCAATAATTTTAAAATGCAGATATATAGGTAGTAATCTATACTATCTGCACCATCATCCTCTTTCTGCTCGCTCCCATAGCTGAGCATTTTGTTTGGACGGGTACGTTCTATGTTGTTGTAGCCTTCACCTGGCTGCCTTTGGTTGTCTATCTCGCTGTATTTTTATACATACTTGAGATGTATTGGACTAGGTACTGTTTTATATTAACATATAACAGCGTTTTTTTCTTCTGAAAAAAAGATATACATTTTGGATTTGATTAATTTAAATTAAAAATTAAATATATGCAGGATACGTTCACAAGTTTAAAAAAATATGCCTTAGTACATTATCATGCTATTAATATATAAAAATCACCTCTTTTTATCTCCAACCGAATCAGACACATACAGTAAGAAATCATAATATGCAGAAATCTTTTCTTCGCTCTTCTGTGAACTCACGCCACAACCATCGGCGAGAAGAGAACAACAACAGAGACACGACATAGGAGACGCGGTCTTCCCCTCAGTTTCCAGTATGTAATGGTCTTTTGCTCAGTTTCCAGTGGCAACTGAAAATATAACGAACATCTATTATTTCTATAGTTTATTAAATAACTTATTAATAATTGTATTTAATCTAAAGGTATAAATTCTTTCAATAGTCTAACATAAAAATCAATGGTGCGAAATTATACATCTGCCATTTAGGAGAGTTGTTTTCATATAAAAACGCTTTACAGCGTAATTATTATTTAATTAATTACTACTATTTAATGAAATGACATTAGAAGTTATAGAAAACCATAATGAAACCAGATTATAAGTTACAGAAAACCATTAGTGAGAGATCAACAAGAGGGGTGATTTGGGAAGATTTATTTGACTAGAACAACAGATTTGATCTTTCATTTTTATTAGTTTCCCTTTAACTTATCTAATTTCTAATTTTTAAATTATATATATATATATATATATATATATATATATATATATATATATATATATAATTGGTGAATAAATTGGAACTCTCATCGTATCATTCTCAAGATATGATTCCATGTGTATTGAAGAGTACTTACCACATTCATGTGTCAATATTTTTTTCTTTCATGTGTAAATATTTTTTTGTTACTTAATATTTAATATTTTTTTGTGACCTAGAGGAATCAACAACTGGTTATTCTAGTACTCACGTGCCACATGGTCAATTATTTTTACTACTACTATACCTCTATGAGCCTATGACCTATCTTCCTCTCCATAGGCCAAGTCACAAGGGATTAAACCGTGGATCTCTTAGTTTGCACAATTTCAGGTCACTTCAATCACCAATTGAGCTTCCCTTGGGACGTTACTTAATATTTAATATTAGTGCTTGTGATAATATTATTATTTAACTAATATATACTAATACATTACTATTATTTAATGAAACCATATTAGAAGTTATAGAAAACCAATAGTCATAACTATATTATAACTTCTCTTTATGTTTTTCTTCTTCCTTTCATGTGTTTGTGGAAAATCATGCTAGATCCACCCTAAGAAACCACACCCCTCCTCCAAACTAATTTGAGCCTAACCCCAAGAGAATATCCTAATGACAAAGTGCTTTAGCAACAAAACCTCTACTACATTAGCTAACCCTCAAAACTCTTTTACACAACTTCTTAATTACTCAACCTTAAAATTAAATTAACTTTAAAAAATCAAAATAATTATAAACTATTATTTTATAAATTCTATATAATTTAAAATAAACATTATTTATTTTGTCTTAAATTTAATCTCATCATCTTAACCAAGCATTTTAATATATCCTTTTATAATTCAACTTCACTATATTAGTTAAGAATTCAGCTACCACTTTGTATTACTCAACATAATATACAATATAAAGAAAATAATACAGGAATTTATTTTGGTTGTGGTTAACTAAGAAGTCAGCTACCACTTTGTATTACTCAACATAATGTACAATATAAAGAAAATAATACAGGAATTTATTTTGGTTGTGGTTGATAATATTGATTTGTATTTTATTATTTATTTTTATTTATAAAATTTAATTTAATTTTGTCATTAATAAAATAATTTATTATTTTTATAAATTAAAAAAATATTATAATAATTATCAAATAATTTTTAAAGAGTATCAACTCATAAGTGATGTAAACGTAACATCAACATTTTTAATGGGTTGAAAAAGGAAATATAGAGATAAATTGAATGTAATTTATATATAATTAGATTATAAAAATAATAAATTTTATATAGGAAGTTGGATAATTTACATAATGTAATTTAGAGTTTTAAAAATATAAATATTTAGATCAATAGGGGTATTTGTTTTAAATAGAATTTCCAGAATTTTAATTTAATTATCAATAATTATTGCTTTAGAATAAGATTTTTCAGAATTTTAATTTAATTATCAAAAATTAGTAAATAGATGGTAAAGACTTAATGTTCATGGAAAATTTTAGAAGATTTTTGATATTATTCACAACCCAAATATTATGATTTATCTTTGAAGTAATTTTGACCATTTTACCCTTTTAATTAAAAGAAAAAGTCATATAAGTGTCATAAAAAATAGGTTTTGAATTTTTTTGTATGTGGTATTGATAAGACATGGTAGTGACTATTAGAAAATTGGGTTAATCTTTATGGTTGAAAATGTTGTTACATTTTTTTTTAAATGTATATATGTTTAACTTGTGTATTAATTCGTTCTAATTCTACTACTACTACTAATAATAATAATGTAATTAATTTTTATGATTTTTTTAATTTTAGCAACATGAAATGTATCAATAAGTATTTAAATGTTTGTCATGGATTGATGTTTATTGTTTATCAGCCATTTAATTTAAATGATTGTGCTAGTTATATATTTTGTAAATATTTATTTATGAATCTTGAGTAAAGTAGATTTTGTGAATATAGATTTAATTTTATTAAAAATGTGTCAACATTGACCAATGCAACTTATAATACTTAAATTTGAAAAATAAATATTTATTTTTCACTAGGATAATAATAATTAAAAAAAAATTTCCATTTTCTTATTGACCACTGTTAATTTAACATTTACTAATATAAATTATAATTTTCTATACAATTTTCCTTAAAATCATAATTTGTAATTTAAGTATTATTGACTAAACTTTTCGATGTATAAGTCGTTGGAAAAAAAAAGAAAGAATTGAAATAGTTAATATTATTATATCTCATATCATTTTTCTATTATGAAAATAAATTATTTTTAATATCAACTTAATTAACGAACAGACTACCTTACATATTGTCTTAGGAGAACAAGCTACCTGACAATCCGTCCTTCTGCAAACTGCCCTGCCTACGACCATTCCTTTCATCTGAAACCTCGAATTTGACATGCTACCAAGTTGTTTGTCCAGAATGAACAGTGGGGCGATTATTGAATCTTTCAAATGTTGTTAAAATCTAACTTAACACGGATCTACTCTGTCTGCCTATAAACTTTTTTTTTAATTTGCACATCCACGGTTTCTTATTTCTTTTTTTTTTTCCTTTGGAATTTTATAAATTTTAGTTTTCATAGATAATTTTTCCAAATTACAAATGAATTTTTATAAATAATTCCGTGTCATTTTTATAAACAATTGGGTGTAGGATAATAAGATAAAGTGTTATGTTTACAGAGATTTGAAAAGTTGTATTTGGTGTAATAGTGGTAAAGTGATTTTCTAAAAAAATCTAATGTTAAAAGACAATTAAGATCAATTAAATTATTATTTTTAAATTTAAATATTGTAAATATATATATATATATATATATATATATATATATATATATACGTGCTTAATAGCCTTTTTCATAGGAATTCACTCAAATCCAGCAATACAATTTCAAGATTTTTTGTTTTTTAAAATACATTTTTGAATGCATATATGGATTCAACACCCTAAAAAACCTTTGGACACTTCCTCTACTTATACTATATAATCTCATAAAGAATGCCATTTCCTCTATAACTTAGACTATATATCTATATATATTACGCATATGATTTTGTATTACTTTAAGGGAAAGATAATATTCTTGTAGCTATTGGGTTGTCACTTTGAAAACCAAACTCTATCTAGAAAATTGTTGACTAACTTAGAACTAAAGTTGTTATGAATTTTTAAAAGAAAAGAGAAAGATTTATTTCGTTTGTTCTATTCTTAGCTTATCTCCTTATATGTTTTCTCGTCAAATGCCAAGTGTAGGCACTTGTTTGACGCAAAATTCAATTTGGCATCAAAAAAGCGTATATACTTGACATTTGAGTAAACCTATAAGAAGGTAAGCCAAAAATACAATTAAAAAGTAGTTTTATTTTACCTTCAAAATATTTACTCCTAGGTATCAGATCATTTTATTGAATCTTATTGGTTATTTTAAAGTTGATTTTGTTAGTATATATTTTTTTTATTATGAGGTCAATTTTTGGCCTCAAAATTTCCTTAATGATTATTATTCCAAAGTATGCTAGTGGGAACAAAAAGAGCAAAGAGAAATGCATAAATATGAACCAAATACAACTTGTGAAATATATATGGAGCCACATATGAGTGTAGAGATTTTGATTCTAAATAGAAGGTAGCAAGAAAACCTTTTGTGACACAACAACCTTCATGGAACTATGTTCTACCTATTTTAATTTTGGAAGTTAGTGTTCATTGTCTTTAGCCTAAGTTAGAGGGCCAAGAAAATTGTTGAGTAATTGTTTGAATTATGCATGAAAGGTACTAAGAAAGGGGAAGTACTAAGGAATTATTGGATCAAAGAAGGAATATATTTGTGTTGTGAAAGCCCATTGTGTCAACACTATGAATGATAATAGGCCCTCGCTTAGTAGGTTGAAAGATAACATACTAATTTATATGTATGAAGGAGAGTATCCTTTATGATTCTCTACCATGTACTGAACCTTGTTATTATATTAGTGAGCCCTGCTCTTGAGGAATCAAATCTAGCTCGAGGGTGGTTAACTACAAGAAATATATAATCTAGTTGAGTCTATGGTGGGTGCCCCGTCTTTAGTTTCTATAAAACCTTAAGTGACTAATATAAGTGTAATTATTTCTCTTTTAATGAAATGGAATTATTGTTCAAAGTTTTCCTCAATACTGCTATGCTAGGTTATTGGGTATGTTTGTAATGATTAGATATGACAATGTTTAACTATGTGTGGCTACTAGTTATTGCTTCTCATAAAAATGAACTATGTAAATAGAGGTAGTCATTAAAGTATGATACCTATGATAGTTATGAGATGTATGGTTTTGTGAAGCAGATATCTAAGCTAAATTTATTTCTAAGGCTCTTCATGTGTTTTATTATGTGAATGGAATTTATTAGGCTAGTTTTGGAATTGAATAGCTGTGTTGTATCTCTAGTAGGTATGAGAACACTTCAATTTTTACTTTGGTTAGAGACTTGGAAGGTTGTGGAAAACACCCTGGTTTGGATAACTCAAGAATTTTTTTGGAAGTCTACGGGAGCTCTAAGCTATGATAGATCTGTTAAGTATGTGTATCTAAAGAATCATGTTTCCTAAAGAGATAAGTTAAAAAGCTACTATCTTAGTTTATAAGTGTTTGGATATTGAAATATGAAGTTTTCAATTATAAAGGAGTGAGAAGAATATCATTTTGTTGATTGAAGGTATGGATTTCACCATTGAAGATCTATTTAAATTCTCAAGAATATGGCTAGTTTTGGGAAGTGATTTAGATTCCTTTGGAGGATGTTTAAGATTTTTATACATTTATAATTCTTCTGGGAAATTTTGACTCTATAAATATTGAAACTTAGTCACTAGGTTATGTTGAAATTCAACAAGAAAATGCACCACATACTAGTGTGGGGTTCCAGGTCGCACACGAGTGAGGAATTCAGTGATACATTAGTGCTAATGTGGGTGACCAATTTTTAAATAAATTGGAAAATAAATTGTAATCTTATCTCATAACAACTTGTAATAGTTAACTAAGTTTGATAGGCTTAGTTAGCTCAAGAATTTCGAGTTGAGGGTCAAAGGATAGACATGTAGAGTGATTCTATTATTTATAGGGTCCAGTTGCAGTTGTAGCACTAGTGTGGTATGAATGCAATCAGTTAACTCAAATTAACTGAGTTAAAATCAATTTAACTAGTTCTAACTGAATCATGAGGTAGTGGAAGATTAAGTGAATTAAAATAGATTTAATTCACAAGTAGTGATCTACCAAGTAATTGTTGATTCACTATTAATAGTTGCATGCATGTCAATTCTGATGATGACCCAATTGAGACAAAGGTTAAAGGTAAGTAAACTAGCAATTGTATTATTAGCGAATTGCCCAGGTGCAGTTATAAAGCAACAAGAAGCCCATGATGGATTACAAAATCAAGGAAGGTTGGAATTCCTATTTATTATGAATTATTTCTCCTAGGGATTTCATGAGCAAGGCAGATCGAACGTGGGTAGGAAATTGGCTATCTATTGGTCCAATTTTTCCTAAATCAGTGTGAGACAATTAATAGAGTGTATGAGGTTCTTGTGAGCACACATGAATTGTGTTGTTTCATGATTCCTTGGTTGATTATACAGTAAATATGGAGGGGTTTTGAGCAGTTTCTTTCCCCAGGAAAATATTGTATTGTGTGATTGATTTACTTCTTTCTCTTACATGCATGTGATTGAGCGATCGTGATTTATTTTCCGCAAATATTGTAGAAGGATTCAATATATTTTTTTCGTATATTGCATGATCGAATTGAATCCATTGGTGTAATTTCTACATGGTATCAGAGCACCAGGAATCACAATAATGGAGAAGAAATTGAGTTTGTGTTAAACATTGTTCAAATTTGCAGATAGCTTCTTTGGAGCTAGAAGCAGATCAAGATGTATTTCAATGGCTTGAGACTCAAATATGCACTCGAGGGGAATTTGAATTATATTTCATGGAAGGACAGGATGGAGGGAGTGTTGGAGGATAATGGGTTGAAGGAATTCATAGATAATGATATTTCCAAGCCCGCAGTAGCACATGCCTAACTTATTGATGCAGGGTAGAAGAAGGTAGAAAAGGTGAGGAGGATATTATTAGAGGGAGTTTGATATCATGTTGTCTCGAGTCTCCATGGAAAGGAAACTCCATATGCTATGTGGAATTCCTTGACAGATCTGTTTCAAAGCAGCAGTGACCACAGAAAATTGGCACTCAAGGACAAGCTCAGGAAAATCAAAATGGAGAAGGGTGACACAATCCAGAAATACTTGACCAAGTTCACTCGATGTCTCGATGAGGTTGGAAGTGTTGGGATTACTGTAGCCGATGATGACTTGGTGAGCCTAGACCTTCTATGCCTTCCCAACAGCTGGCATAGTTACCAGGACTCTGTGAATGGGAGGGATAAATTACCAGATTGGGAGCGACTATGGTCATATTTGGTACAAGAAGAGTTTCGGTGGAATACCAGGGATGGATCCTCATCCAAGACTGATGAGGAGGAAACTTGTGCCTTGGCTGGTAAGGAAAAGAAGGGGAAGGGGAAGAAGTCCCATTCCAAAGCTGAGACCGACAAAGAAGGAAAGAAGCGTGACATGTCAAAGGTGAAATGTTTTCGTTGTCATGATCATGGACATTATGGCATAAATTATCCACAAAAGGAGAATAACAACAACAAGAAGGCTCTAGGAGCTGCAACAAATGAAACTTTGGCCTCAAAGTTTGAGTTGGAATTCTCTCTCATCACATGCATGGCATCAACTGTGATGGGATCTATGTGGTACTTGGATAGTGGAGCATCTTTCCACATGACGGGAAACAAAGAACTCTTTAGTAGTTTGGATGAGAAGGATCTTTAGATGCACATCGAGATGAGTGATGACAGGAGGTATAGCGCTACTGAGATTGGTACAGTTACTTTCTAGATATATTTAGGTAAAAATTTCATATTTAATGATGTCATGCATGTACCAGGCTTGAAAAATAATTTAGTTTCTGTTTCTATGTTGGAGGATCTTGGATATGACGTGGTTTTCATTGAAGGAAAGGTGTTCCTTCATCACAAAGCCATAGGACAGCTAAAGAGGATTGGGGTTTGTGTGAAGAACCTTTACAAACTTGATGTAGATGGTTGCGCAACATTGAGCAGTAAAGAAAGGAAGGTGGTGAGTCGGGATACAGGTGATCTATGGCACAAGAGATTGGGTCATCTACACCACAGTGGTTTGAGAATCATGTATCATATTTCTACAGGTCTTCCAAAGTGTATTCTTGCACAGATACACACATGCAGGAGATGTACCATGGGGAAGTATACTAAAGACACTTTTCATGAGAAGGAGAACCGAGGAACGAAAATCCTTGAGAGATTCCACTCAGACATGTGTGGACCATTCTCTACACCTTCTACAACAAATCAAAGGTATTATGTTATTTTTTTTTATGATTTTTCTAGAAAGTATTGAATCTTCTTTCTGCAGAAAAAAGATCAGATGTTCTCCAAGTTTTGCGAGTTCAAAGAATTGGTAGAGAAAGATATAAGGAAGCAGGTGAAGGCTCTAAGGAGCGACAATGGTGGTGAGTATATCTATAATGAATTCAACAAATTTTGGGCCAAAGAAGGAATTCAGAGATAATTAATTACACCTCATAATCCACAATAGAATGGGGTAGTAGAAAAAAAGAAGAGAACAATTGTGCGAGCAGCACGAACTATGTTACAATATCAGGGCCTACCATTGCATCTATGGGCAGAGGCATGCAACACAACAATATTTGTTCAGAACCGTAGTCCTCATCGAATACTTGGCATGAGTACACCAGAGGAGGCTTTTTTTAGGTAAGAAACCAGATGTTTCATATTTTAAAATTTTTGGCTCATCTGTCTATTACCATGTGACCAAATATGCCAGGAAGAAGCTAGAACCAACAACAGAGGTTGGGATATTTGTGGGTTGCACCGATACTCCCCACAACTATCAAGTGTATTTGTCGGCTAACAGGATGAAAATTATCAGGAGAGATGTTAAATTTGATAAGGAGAAAGCCATGCCATTGTCCCTTGAGAGGGAGATTGACTTGCATGCAGATTAGAAACTCTTAGTTCCAAAGGATGAACCTCAGGATGTGGAGTAGCCATAAGAAGAGGATCATGGAGTAGCATAAACCACTCATTCAGAGCCATCCACTAGAAATGGTAGGAAGCGCACCAGAGAGGCTGACAGAATGATGCTAGATGCGACAGAGAATGTAGGTGCACCTACATCACAACGCACGCAGATAAGGTCCCGGGACAAGTATACTAGATACATGGCTCCTATGATCGAGTGTATTGTAACAAAACCATCCTCTTTTGAGGAATCAATGTTGTAGCCAGGATTATTTGATGCCATGATTGAGGAGTATGAATCCACTATCAGAAATTGTGCATGGGAAGTGGTCCCAAGACTAGTGGGGAAGTCAGTGGTTGGATCCAGGTTGATATTCAAGGTGAAGCAAGTAGCCAATGGGAGTGTGGAGAAATAAAAGGATATATTTGTGGGAAAATCCTCACAGGTAGAGGGGATTGGCTATGAGGAGACTTTTGCACCGGTTTCAAGGTACTCATCGATTAGATCCATCCTTGCACTCTCAATGCAGATGGTGTGGCAGATACATTAGATGGATGTAAATACAACCTTTCTCAATGGAATTATTGAGGAAGAAGTGTACATTGAGCAGCCAGAAGGTTTTGAGACCTTTGACATGGAGTCACATGTGTGTAGACTCAAGAGAGCACTATATTGGCTGAAGCAAGTACCTCGTGCTTGGTACAATAGGATCGAAAACTATTTCAATGGGTTGGGCTTCAAAAAGAGTGAAGTGGATACAAAGCTATATCATATTGTGGTTGATGGTAACATTTTTTATTATTGTACTTTATGTTGATGATCTTATATTGACAGGTGATGAGAAGCTCATAACTTCTTGAAAAGAGGATCTTGCAAGAGAGTTTGAGATGAAGGACATGGGGCTCTTGCATTATCTCTTTGGCTTGGAAATATGGCAAAGAGATGGGGAGCTATTTGTATCTTGGGTAAAGTATGCCAAGGATATTTTGAGGAAGTTTCACATGGAGGGAAGCAAACGCATGGAGACTCCTCTTGCATGAAACTAGAGGAAGGAGGATGCTACTTCAAGTGAGATAGTGGATTCTAATGTTTACAGGTAGCTTGTGGGTTCACTTATGTATTTAGTGAACACACGACCAGACATATTATACGCAGTTAACTAGATTACTCAAGCTATGGTTAAGCCTACCAAGCTCTTTTGGAAGGCGAGGAAACCTGTGTTGAGATATCTTAGGGGCACTATAGAGTATGGATTATGGTACAGACGGACAAAGGGAGTGAAGCTTCAAGGCTTCACCAATGGAGATTGGGCAGGTAGTCCACCAGACAGGAAGAGCACATTAGGGGGAATCTTCAACATAGGATCAATAGCAGTTTCTTGGTACAGCAGGAAGCAGAGATGAGTTGAACTCAGTTCAATCGAGGAAGAGTACATGGAAACTATTTAGGTTGCATGCGAGGCGATCTGGATGTGGAAGATACTTTTTGGTTTGTTTGGTCATCAAATGGATCCGATGGTGATACATTGTGATAACCAGAGTTGCATAAAACTCTCGGTTAATCTTGTATTACATGACAGTTCCAAGCATATTGACATCTGATACCACCATCTTAGAGATTTTGTTCCGAGGCGCATTATGTTGTTGCAGTACATTCCCATAGAGTATCAGGATGCAGATATCTTGACGAAGGCACTTGCGAAGAGAAAATTTGAATACCACAGAGGTAGGATCAGGGTATAATATAATCCCTTTCTTGTTGAGAGGGAGTGTTGAAGCTCAAAAAGAAAATGCACCACATAATATTGTGGAATTATAGGTCACACATGAGTGAGGAATTCAGTGACACATTAGTGCTAATGTGGGCGACCAATTTTTAAATAAATTGGAAAATAAATTGTAATCTTATCTCATAACAACTTTTAATATTTAACTAAGTGTGACATACTTAGTTAGCTTGATAATTTCGAGTTGAGGGTCAAAGGATAGGCATGTAGAGTGATTCTACTATTTATAGGGTCCAGTTGTAGTTGTAGCACTACTGTAGTGTGAGGGAAATCAGTTAACTCAAATTAATTTAGTTAAAATCAGCTTAACTAGTTCTAACTGAATGATGAGCTAGTGGAAGATCAAGTGAATTAAAATAGATTTAATTCACAAGTAGTGATCTACCAAGTAAGTGATGATTCACTATTAATAGTTGCGTGCATGTCAATTCTGATGATGACCCAATTGAGACAAATTTTAAAGGTAAGTAAACTATTAGTTGTATTATTAGCGAACTGCCTAAGTGAAATTACAAAGCCACAGGAAGCCCATGATTGATTACGCAGTCAAGGAAGGTTGGAATTCCTATTTAATATGAATTGTTTTTCCTAGGGATTGCGTGAAGAAGGCACGCTGAAGGTGGGCAAGAAATTGTCTATGTATTGGTCCATTTTGTCCTAGATCAGTGTGAGATGATTGGTAGAGTGTATGAGGTTCTTATGAGCACACATGCATTGTATTGTTTCATGATTCCTTGGTTGCTTATACAATAAAGATGGAGGGGTTTTGAGCAATTTCTTTCCCCAGGAAAATATTCTTTTATGCGATTTATTTACTTCTTTCTCTTACTTGCACATGATTGAGCGATTGTGATTTACATTTCGCAAATATTGTAGAAGGATTTAGTATCTTTTTTTACTACATTGCATGATCAGATTGAATCCATTAGTATAATTTATACAAGATAGGCTAAAAAAATATATCATGAGCTTGAAACCCTAGGGATTCTAGGGATTATCCCTTTGGAATTTATGGGATTAAGTTTGGAAATTTTAGAATTGGAGGTTTAGCCCCAAACCCTAGTCATGTGTACCATAGAGGAGATGTGACCAAGGGCTAGTGAGAAATGGCCTAAATTTGAAGGAGGGTGAAAGAGAAAATACATATCTTATTTAAAAATTCAGATAACCAAGAATATAGTAATTTCCCATGATGAAGCACTAGAAAAGGTATGCGGTGTTATGTTTGTGACATGTTTCACGAAATGTTTGTCATGGTTGGGTGGGGTCAGATGAGTTCTAGTTGATGTGATTGATTCAATATGTTTGTTCTATTTTTATTTACCCTCTCCTGAAGTTACAGGAAATTCGGGGCAGTGACCTGAGCTCAGGGGCTGAAAATGTGGTACAAATCCTAGAGCTACAAGTGGAAAATTGGTTGTTTGGGCCTTAGTCGTTACCTTGACAAGGCTAGCCCAGGGCTCTATGGTATATAACCACTCCCTTTCCCTTACAAGCCTGTGAATAATCCTAAAAGGGGATAAATATCAGTCCCCCTCAGCGAACATGGCCATGGAAGGTTGGGTTACCTCCCAAGTATGTCAATGATGCAGTGTAAGGTGTGTTTTTGGTGTTTCTTCGAGTTCCACTTCCTTAAGGTCATCTAGGAGGTTGAATATCATATTAGTAGCCTCTCGTTACATGTTTACCCTAGTAGGCTGGTTACTTGGGTAGATGTGGGAAGAGGGTGTTACACTTGCAACAACAAGTCTAAGCTCTAGGCATTCAAGTTGCCCCATTTCTTCCTGATTTTTTATTTTTATTTATTGATTGCCAATTTTTCTTCAAAGTTTCAACCCATATTTTGAACTGATCTCAAGTCCTGAAAGTTTAAAAAAAATTTATTCCATTTTGATGTGACGGTTTCAAGCTTGAAAAGTATTCTAATAAGATCATTAGTACTCATATAGCAGGGAAGTTGGTATGTTCTAAATATCTAGAGATTTGGATATCCAAACACATGGAAAACTATATAAAGTACTTTTATTGAAAACCAGTTGTGAGATGGTAGAAATTGCATACAATGGAACCCTAAGATGGAGGAACTATGACGTTAATGTTACAAGTTATTTGAAAATCCAAAAAAGGATAACCGACATGATTTCATGAAAAACTTAGATCTCGATGATAACAGGATATACCACATGGGAGTTACATGGAATCCATGCACATAGTGATGTGGTAGCTAATTTGTCATGTTGATATGGCATGAAGGATAATATTGGGTGACATGGCATGCCCATGTGGCTATAGGTACTAAGGCGTTGATGTGGTAGCTAAGGTGGAACCTACATGGTAAGGGTGACATGAAATTGGGGAGTCCAAAGGTATGGAAATTCATTTAAATGGATTTTTTGGAGGTTTTGGATATTCAAAGATATAGATACCTGGAGGATTCACTTAGTTGAATGATATATATGCTTGGATATAGATGTATCTAAAGTTTGAAGTATTTAGATGGATCTGGATAGGCTAGAAATCTAGAAGATCAAAGATCCATAAATCTTTATAAAGATGATTTAATGAAAATATTGTATTTGAATTCAAGCTAGTAGGATGACATGTATAATGGAGGGCATGGCCCTATGCGATGGTGACATGTGGATAAGGATTTCCATGTGTCATTCATACATTATCCAATGTTCCCTTTCATGGTAGGGACATGTTGGAAAAGGACCATTACATGTCTACCATGTGTCAATAATACAGATGTTGATGTGGCACTAATAATAGTAAATGTCCAAATAGCCATAAATTTGTCTCTATATCTCATGTTTAGATGAAATATATATCATTATAAATCTATCGATGACCAAAAGACAATAGTGATCTCAGAAAGGAAGATGAATTTTGATAACCCCATCTCCATAAAATAACCTTGAAGGTTGGGTTTATATAGTCCATGCCATCAAAAAGGCCTTAAGGGGACTAGGGGGTTTATAGAGTGCTATGAGAGCTAGGTTTCAACACTTAGGCTGAAGGGGCCCAAGAGAGAGACTTAGTTTGGCCTTGTTAATGAGAAACATTTCTTTATAAAGTAAATTTTTACTATAATGAATGGCGAAAGTTTAGAATTCAATTTGCCTTTGAGAATTGTCACTAACCAGGTATACCAACCAATATCTAGGTGTGATTTGAAGCTATAATAAAGCATCAATTTCATGTCATTGTAGGGTAATGCATGTATAGCCAAGACAATTATATGTGTTGGGATTAATTATTTTTATGAAGCTAACATTGGTATGTTGTTTAATTATATAAGAAAATATATAGCAGTTAGAGGAAGGAATGTTTAGTAGAATGGTATAGTGTAGCATGGAAAAAACTTCACACATTAGGGATGATGAGTCCGTTGAAATCAAAATTGTTGAGATCCCTCTCGATTTGGTGGGAATAATGAGAAGTCTGAAGGTTGAACTTTCAAGCAATATGGTAGATAATGATAGGGTCATCATATCTTAGGAGAAGAAAAATGAAAAAAGGGCAGTACTTCTATAGAGACTATTATATTTATAGAGGAAGATGAAAAATAGACCAACTTACAACAATGTGGATAACCATTAACCAAAGAAGGTCATGTTTTTATTGCTACAATACCCTTCAAAATTCTAGACTACACCAAATTGTGTAGCCTACCTAGATCTTGTATACTATCATCGTAAACATTAAGACTTATCGCATGTCTTTTCTCTAAGTGTTTTTCTTCGAGTTGCAAGAAATCAAAGTTTCGTCTTTTTTAATTTTAAGTGTCACATGATATACATAAGATGGTTTTGGTGGTTTAAATGGTTTATGTTTCTTGAAATGAATTGATATTACCATGTAAACATCAGTTGCACTCATTTCCAAAGTTTTAAGCACTGTCACACAAGTGTCATCATGGTCATTGCAAAGTGTATATTTGGTTTCGAACTAGTCGTAAGTTATCAAAACGTTGTCACACTTGGGGAATTATGGTGTTCATGTCTTTTGGATGATATATGTTGTTTCATCAAGTTTTCTAAGTGTGTGATTATAGTCAAGTATTATCAATGTTCACATCAGCTTCATTGATCCCACACTAAGCCAAATTTAGAAAACTTCCCAACCAAGAAACTTAGCCTCCTCCAACCCTCATAAACTACGCATTGCATAGTCTCAACCCTCAAGAAGAAACCCTACCTCTTGAAAATCCGTAATGCACAGTTCCCTCCTTCCATGATTATGCACTGTGCAAATATTAGTGCTCAAACCCGGCCCCTGAGCTCTAAAAATTCACAATCATTCCCTCCATCTAGGCCTGAATTGCACATTGCGCAGTCTTAGTCCTCAAGCCCAACCCTTGAGCTCTTGAACTGCACACTTTTTTATTAACCTAGCCTCCTTATCCCCCTAGCACTGCGCATTAGGAAACTTTAGTCATTAATCCCGCATCCTGGCTCCTTGAGCTCCCCAACTGCACAATCATCATGCCTTGTCCAACCTAAATTACGCATTACGCAGTCTCAAGGGTCAATCCTAATCCATGAATGTATGAGATTCATAATTACGCAGTCATTGAACCTCTCCCTTAGCTTACCACTCAGTTTTCACTAAGTCTGTGGAGCATCATGCAACATCTTAGACTAGGGGTTTATCAAACTGATGTCTTCTTCTCATGAGTAAGTTGCAGATTCAGGTACTCTATCACACCATGAGAGGATGATGAAGAAGTATATGGAGAAAGGGAAAATTATAAAATACACCTTTGTAGCTAAATATGAAAGCTGACCAATTAGGAGAAATAAAAGGGACATCAGTTTACGACCGCAACTTAAGACTTGATATCACTGAAGACTCCTTATCTCTAAGCCTTATGGAGGTGGATAGAAGAACATTCTAAAGAATACACATAGAAAAAAGTAGAAATAATGACTTGGCATTGCCATGTCATCATGAAACCCATGTCATTAGTGTCATGTCATGTCACGAGTCACCTATGCCACTTTATTTTTGTGGACTATGTAAATTCCTATTCGAAAATGTATTGAAAATTAGGAGTCCAAAGGATATGTATAGAATATGAAGAGTCATTAAAGTAGAAAATTCATAGGAATTCAAACAATAATGAGGGTAGTCAAATATTCACAAGGGAGGTGAAGCATCACCCCATTGGTTATATATACACCTTCATTATATGAGCAAAGGATTTTTCACCTTGGCTCCTCCCACAAGGCATCAAAGATACAAGCTATTTCTTTTGTGGATCAAGTAGTGGCTCCAACGCTCCACTATTGGAGCTGGTGGTGTTTGTTGTATACATGTTTCTTGGGATTTTTACTTAATATATGAAGCTTGATGGGCAGGGTAAATTTTAAGGATGGAATTTTATCTTAAAGTTTAGAAACCTTGGCGAATATTACTAATCCCCAATATGTAAATTGTAAAATTTTTGATGATATGTTTGTACAAATATTTATATTTATAATTAGTTTATATTAACATATATAAAATTTTGGCGATTTTTACGGTAAAATAATTTTATACTATAAAATTTGGGCGAATCAATTTTCAAAAAACTAGAAATTGGTGAATATTTTTTTTTGAAAAAACCTGGAAAATTAGCCCACCTGTGAATATTAGCCCCTAAAATTTTCCCTGATCACCCTATATGGCCCATAGAACCAGGGATTGAGCTTCTCAGGCCCCTTCTCCTTTAGTGTAGGTTGTCTATATGGTTGAAGATGAAGATACAACAAATCATCAACCTCAAACTACCTCTCTACCCAACCACGGTCTGCATAAAACTTCTATTGGTTTTGTGCTATAGCAATGTTGTCCTTGAGGGCCCAGAGTATATCCTAACTCTCTTGAATCCACTCCTTTGCAAAAGGAGCCTTGCTTGCCCTAAACATCACATTAGAAAATGATAGAGCATCATACCCATAAAGAGCTCGAAATGGGGTCATGTCGATGGACATGTGAAAATTTGTGTTGTAGCAATAATCCCCCAAATGGAGCCAGCGCAGCCATGCCCTTTGCTGCCCCAAAACATAGTTTCCCAAGTATCCTTCTAGCCACTTTTTTACTATCTATGTCTACCCATAGTTCTATGAATTATAGCTGGTACTCAGTGTTAACTCAGTACCCACTAACCAAAAAAGATCTTGCCAAAATCCACCCATGAAGCGGCTATCACAATCACTGAGTATGGTCTTTGGAAGACCATGGAGTCTAAGGGCATATCTAAAGAAGAGCTCAACTACCTGTGAAGTAGTATATCATGCAGAAATAGCAAATAAATGTGAGTACTTTGTTAGTCGATCAACAACTACAAAGATACAATCCATACCCTGAACCGTAGGTAGACCAGTGATGAAGTCTATGGAAATACTCTCCCATTTCCCATCTGGAATAGGGAGTGATAGCAAAAATCCTGCGGGATGGTTGTGCTCCCCTTTGTTCTGTTGGAAAACTATGCACTCCTTGATGTGCTAGAGAACATCCCCCTTGAGACCCTTCCATGAGAATCTCTCCCGAATAGCTCGATATGTCTTGGTAAATCCTTGATGCTCGGAAAGTGGTGAATAATGTGATTCCTACAAAATCTTCTTCTTGAGTCTAGAATCTATAGCCAAGAATACTCGGTCTGAGTAACAGATTACCTCATCCATCACCCTATATCTCTCATCGGTCACCTAAACATATAGGATCTCACATGGAAAGCGATCTTTGGAATATTCTACTAGCAACTGGGCCTTCCAATATGTATCCATACTCATCAAGGACAGCGTTGCTGGCCTCCGAGATAGAGCATCTGCCACTACATTGCTCTTCCCCTTGACATATTCAATGTCAAATTCATATAATTGGATCTTTCTCACCCATTTTTTCTGCCTCTCCTGCAGCTGCTTCTTCTCAAGAAAGAACCGAAGACTATTGTGGTCAGTCTTCACTCGGAATCTGTTACCCACCAGATATTGGCGAAACTTGGCTAAGGCATGCATGATAGCCAAAATATCCTTATCATATATAGGATACAATCTCTCATGTGGCAGCAAATTCCAACTCTCAAAATCTATGGGGTGTCCCCCTTGCATCAACATTGCTCCAATGCCCTCCCTTGAAGCATCACATTCCAGCACAAGGGGCTGGGTGAAATCTAGTAAAACCAACACCGAGTAGCTACTCATCACCTACTTGAGCCTATCAAAGGCTCTCTGTGATGTGGCTGTCCAACTGAAAGCTCCTTTCTTAGTAAAATCTATAAGGGGATCTGCTAATTGAGAGAATCCTTTAACAAACTTCCGGTAGTAGGTACAAATGCCTACAAACCCCCCGAAGTTATGTGACACTCTTTGGCTCTGGCTAATCTCTGATAGCATGGATCTTCTCTTCATGAAATTTTACTCCATCTACTCCAATGATGTGGCCCAAATATAGCATCTCTGTGAGTCCAAACTCACACTTAGAGAGCTTAGCATAGAATTGTTTCTCCTCAATAATGCGTAATACTGCCTCAATATGTTGTAGATGCTCCTCCCATGTGCGGTTGTAAATAAGAATGCCATCAAAGAAGACCAATACAAACTTCCTCAAGTGACCATGAAAAATGTAGTTCATGCAAGACTGGAAGGTTGTTGGAGCATTGGTTAGCCCAAAAGGCATCACCAAGAACTCAAAATGGCCATAGTCGCATCTAAATGTTGTCTTGGGGACATTTTGGTTCCTCACTCTGATTTGATGGTACCCCAATCTCAAATCAATCTTTGAAAATTACTTGGATCCCCTTAGCTCATCCATTAACTCATCAATCATGGGGATTGGATACTTGTTCTTCATTGTATTCTTGTTCAAGGCCCTATATTCAATGCACATCCTCAATGTTCCATCCTTTTTCTTCACCAAAACTACTAAAGAAGCAAAAGGACTGGTGCTAGGTCGGATGTGTTCTAAAGCCAAGAGATTCTAAATGGATTTTCCAGTCTCATCCCTGTAGGCTTTGGGATGCCTATAGGGTTTGGTGTTCACTGCTTGGATCCCCTACTCCAACTCAATAGTGTGCTCAAACCCTCGGTCAGGTGGCCTTCTTGGTGGAGTATCTCCAAATACTGTAGAATAGCGGTCCGGAATATACTGTACATCCAGGTGTACTGGTGCACCCTTGCCCCCTGATTCTGACATACACAGTTCTACTGCCCACTCTATGTCCCCTATGCACAAATCAGCCTCCATCCTATGTGTTGAGACAATCTGGGGTGGATAGGTGTGTATTCCTTTGATTTTTTGATGCTTACCACTCCCCTTCTCTGTCCATTCCATCTCCAAGGTTTCCCAATCTGTGGTAACCTTCCCTAAGGTAATTAACCACTAAACACCCAATATCACATTAGTGTCTAGAATATCAACCACAAAGAAGTGGTCTGTCAATGTGTAGGTTCCCATAGTGATAGTTAATGGCATAACATATTTGGCACACTACATGGTTCTATCTCCCGAAACCAAAATTGAGAAGCCCTCAAAATATTCCATGTGGATGCTCCTCCTCTGCACCAACTGAGTATCAATAAAGTTATGGGTGGCCCACTATATATAAATACCGACACTCTCTGACCCTGAATAGTGCCTCTAAATCTCAATGTTAGATACTTGGGAACTCCCCGCAAAGCTGCAAGAGTCCCTCTAGTTGGAGAAAATGCTCCCTCCACACCTCCTGCTGGTGGTGCAACCTCTATTGATGCTACAATGCTGGTATCCTTCTCCTCATCAGAGAACACCTCAATACAATGTGCCTTCCCTGCAACAAATTGGTGTCCTAGTACCCATGGCTCTCGACAAGTGAAACAAAGTTTCCTCCTTCTTAGACTTCCCCTGACATAATCATCAAGAGATCTCTTCCCATGATTCTCATTTGAGTAGAGAAACTTCTCATATTTACTTTTTTTTTTTAGAGGATAAATTCTGTTGAAAAGGGTATTTTGGTTTGGGTAAAGCATGTTGTAGATCTCTAGTTTTCTCCATGGCCTCTTGGAGTGTAGTTGGTCTAGTGGATTTCACCAACCCATGCAATGGTTCAACCAACCCATCAATGTACATGCATACTCTTCTAGCCACAGACAGGTCAGATACCATGATTGAAAGCTTTAGAAATTTAAAGATGTAAGTCTATGGATCTCCAATTTGATTGAGCTTGGTTAGCTTAAAAAAAATTGCTTCTGGATTCCTGGGGTTAAATCTCTCAACCAACCTGTGGGTGAAGTCTGCATAAGAAGTGACACTAGCATTCCCTAAGGTAGATAGGCCATGAAACCACCACTCACATGCTTCACCTTCTAGGTGCAGTGCTACTATCTTGATGGTCTCCATCTCTGAAACTATGTTCAGTTGAAAATAAGTATCCAACTTCTCTACCCAAGCCTTGGTTGTGCACTTGGGTGACCCATCATAAGAGGGAAAAAATAGCCTTCCCATAGTACGTTATAGATCTTAGGTCTGCATGTACCCTCCACTTCTATGGTGATTGTGGGATATTCTACCATCCTTGATTCGACAAAACTCCTAAAAGTTCAGGTGCTCCTTGAACCTCTAAGATTGAGATTCATATTCTAAGAAATAATCACCAAGGGTTTCTTCTCTTAGTGGTCATCGCACCTCACTTCCAGCTGATAGGAATGTGGGCATAGTGGAGCGTTGTGAGGAAGGTTGTACTGCTGGTTGCTCACACCATGAATGTAAAGTGTCAGAACTTTCTCCATGATGAAACCCTTTAGGGGATTCCTTCTGCCTTTCTAATCTCATCTCCTTGATATCTTTAGCAATGTTCTACGTGGTCTGAAGAAGAAGTTTTACGATCTCTCTTCCCTCCATTTCTATAGATGTATTGCCCCACAAGATGAGCCAAGATTATGCTCTGATACCATTGTAATATTCTAAATTAGGAAAGATAGTAATATTGAACACAAAACTGGAATGTACAGAAAATATTAATACAAACACATGATAAAATCATAGATCCATTATATTATTTATCACAACAGAAAAAAATATACAATATGTTCAGGAACAAATCACTCAAACTAGGCAAACAAGCCTCCAATGCTCAAATACACTCAAACCACAATTGATGCTGCTATACAGAAATGCCAGAGTACATGAAAGCGTAGTCCCAGTGAGGGTTAATGCAAATAGAAAATGGGAACAAGTGGATCTACTAATATGATGCTCAAAAGGAGCTGAAAATGGAGAACTAGTCTCTCAAACACAATCCCAAGATAACCCGAAAAGGGTTTCTTGAAATACACAAGATGCAAAAAGTGCAGACTGCAAATCTATGGCTGAATCACACTATATCACTGGAGATATCCTGAAATAAGGCTGAAATAACAAAGTTATTGTTATAGGTCAATTTGGGCACCATTCCCAATGACCTAGTTAAATTGGACATCATCCCCAGAACCAATGAATAGGGTCGATCATCCCCTATCATTTCAGTTGCTACATGCCCTAAGAAAAAGAACAAGAAAAAATCATCCATGACTTCCATTGCAAGGTTTCCAATATTTGAAGTACATGTTATATCACCTATGAGCTCACTAATGCATTCTTTCAAGGGGCTAACTGCTTTGCATATGCAGGCACCTCCACTCAAGGGTTCTTTGCAAAGCACTTCCCGACACTCAAGGGTGTGTTCGTAAAATTGGGAGCAAAATTTTCATTGTTTTGGAATCTCCACTTGGCTAGTGCCTTCTAGAAGAGTGCATATGTGTCAAACTTCGAATCCATGTGTCCATTTGACACCTCTGATCTTGGGAACATGTCTTGCCTATTATTAGAAAGTCATTGATTATGAAACTACCTTCATCTCATCTATAAATTGAGCACAGATCGTAGTGCTTGAGGAGGAAGAAATTTGGTAGAGAAATGTTGTTGGATTCTCAATTGAGTGTTTGATTTGATTGATATGTTACTGGAGAGAGGTTCATTGTGATGAGGTTGGGATGATGCTAGAGTTGGTGACATCAAATCAATCGCTGGTTGTAACCTCCCCCTTCTATCCATTAATAAAGATTGCTGCTTACTTTCCCACATATGTATCTATATAAGCTTATGTCTTTCATATTATGGATTCTTATCTAATGTATATGTTTCATGTTTCATTGATTTAACTTATTAACATGAATAGCCATATGTTTATTTCAATATCTTTGCTGTTTAGAGTTCATACTTGCAGAAAATATTTTGGCAATCAAGCTTGGATTGGAAACTACAACAAGAGCGACAGAAGGAGAATAAGAAGCGCTTGGACTCCAAGTAGGTTTCTTAATATATTCTGTGTGTCTATTTACTATTAGGAAAAGTATCTACAAATTCTTTGATCTGTTGTTCAAAATGAGCACCACATTTAGGGAATGTGTTTTATCCGTAACTCATAATTCCTCATAACAAATTGGTGACTTCGCTGGGGAGTTTACACTTCATCCTTGGTGTGTTTGCCTCTATTTATCCACCTAGTAGCATTTACTCTTAAATATTATGTTTTTTTAAATCAAAATTGCATTATAAGTGTGTTAAACAGCTTGAGTTTTTTTTCTCGGTTGTGCCCAACGCACTATTGAACAGGACACAATGCTTTGTAGAGCATTGTGTCATACTTAGGGGTTCTTTGCAATGCACTGTCTCCCCTTAGAGACTGTGTTGCCCCCTAGAAGCAACCAAATTCCCATTGACTTTGTCATTGCATTTGCTTTCAACCTTTCATTTTCTTTGTTTCAATTGCATGATGCCTCATAGAGACCATTGAATTAAACTAAATCTTCCTGCTTTGAAAGATAAATTTGTTCAATGTTTCTTTAAAGTATTTTTCTTTATCATTGATGAATTAATTTCAAAGTATTTTCATTTCTGCATTAGATCCATTTTCTTTTGACAAGGAAAATTTCGTTAAATTCTTCATTTCCTATAGGAGAAATTGTAGTTAAATTCTTCATTTTTCCTAAAAGATAAATTGTTGTTAAATTCATCATTTCTCAAAGAAAAAAACATTTGTTTTTGTTGATTTGATGCATTTAGTTTCCTTTTCTGCATTCACATTAAAGGGACTGAAAAGAAAAACCTGGATTTTCATGTAGTGGATTGTGTGTTTTGCATAGGAACCAATTAGGAAAGATGCATATTAGTTTGTGCTCTTCGTTGTTTGCTCTCAAAAAATTATTGCTCTTTCCCTCTAGTAGCTAGGATTTTCATTGAAGAAATTAAAATTGAAAAGTTTGCTTATCATTTTAGTTTGAATTTTAGGAATTTCCATCACATCATTGTGTTGAACCTTGAAAGACAAATTGATAAACAAGATTAACTTAAAATTTAAATCAAATTACCTAACAAAGCATTGGAACCATAATGATAACATTTAGAAGGTATAGGCTAGAGACGTGTTCCGACGTCGTAAAACACAGCAATTGTCGTTAATTTTATGCGATAAATTCCGAGTGTGATACCTCATTCCACGTATGTAAGTATATCATAGCTCATCCACGTACCTTTGGGTATATCGGGTGATGTTATAGTACGAAAAGTATAAAGGGGTGCTCTCACTGTGCGGTTTCACATTAGATAGCGCTATTACAGACTTGGGCCTCCACGTACCTTCGGGTATATTTGGGAGGACAAATTTAAGTTTCTATCCATCCATAGTGAGCTGAGTCAGCCGCCTTGTAAATTGTGATACACCAAACACAACATTCGGGGATATTGCCTGCCCGTACTTCTTGGTTCGCCAGGAGGTATTCTGCAATTCACAGTTTCTTGGTAAAACTTTTGCTTAGCATTACCCTTTTATTTTGTTTATTTATTTTTGGTTATAAAATAAATCAGTCATCGTGGAAGAAAAAAATAATTTTCCCCGTCGTTCACGTAGATTAGCACTAAAACCACCTTTACCACCAGAAGTTACTTCTGGTTGGAGAAGGCGACATCACTCTACCGAAACCACTACTATCAGTACCTCTGGTGAAGCATCATCTTCCCATATACCAGAGTTGGAAAAAGTTTTTTCTACAAATCTTGGTTTGTCTACTATTTTCAAGATAGAGTCGTCACAGCTACCCATGGTCACGATACACCCAATCAGTGAGACCATACCTCCCAAACCCGACGTTGTTCAACTTTAAGTTGATCCAAATCTTGTCTCTTCTTTGCCATAACATATGAATCCCAAAGTCGAACGACCGGAAGTTTTTCCTACATTGGTCACCCCACAATTTTCTGTAGCCATTGAGTCTGCCATATCACACAGTCAACCTCCTGAAATATACTTTGGGCCTGACAGAGAAATACTTCCACCTGGTTTGATTTTGATTGAAGAAATCCCACAAGATGAAACAACTTTAACTCCAACCCATTTTGGGGAGGATATTTTCTTGTACGAGTATTTTCCTCAATCACCCCCCTCTTCTTTTGTTGATCCTGTGCCTATTCAAATCCCTGTCATTTCAAAAGGGTACACATTTGGTCAAGTAACCATGCCTAAACCAACATATTCAGTTGGGCCATCTATTCCAATCTCGTCAGCACTTTCTCTCGCTACCCCATCTATGTTCACAACTTCACCAGAGTCATAGTTACATGGAGGCCCTTTGCTACCATCAGGTTATAAATATTTATTTGGAATTTTCTCTGGTGCATATTCAAACCCATGGACTTCACCAATATCATCGTCTAGTATTCTAACTGGTAATCCTATAGTGAGCATTGAATGGTGTTACACCATTTTTTTGGTCATCTAACCTATTATTATTAGATGAATCCAAGTACACCATGTAAGACCAATTTTACCCTAACTAAAATTGCTTTCACCATATAAAATAACTTATTTGGTCATATTTAACCCAAAATAAGGAAACTAATTAAATAAACCCTCATTTATTTAATTATTTCCTAAGAATAAGTTATTTAAATCATTATTTAAATAATATTCTTAGTTAAATTTGACTAAATCATCCATAAATAGTTAAATAAATCATTATTTGTTTAATCATATTCCCATCATTCCCCTAAATGATAAATAAATCATTTATTTATTTATTATTTATAAATAAAGGAATTGACCCAAGTCAAGAATCCTTTTCCCTCCAACAAATATAATAAAATATTCCTAAAATGTGCTTCTAGAATTCGATTAATAATATTTTATTCATGCACCGAGTTCTAGACCGCCCCAATATTTTGTTATAAATAGGGGGGTTTTCCCCATTCATTAGTCACCTTCATTGCATTAGATCACTCTGGATCTACTCTTGGTCACCATTTTCCATTTTGTTTTATGAACTCCCATTGAGTTCCATGTTTGCTTTTCTACATCCATAAGAGAGAGAAATGTTAGATCTAAAACACTGAGGACTTCCAAGAACCCATCCCACTGAGGAGAACCGGAAAACACCTTTCTTGTTTTCCTCCCAAGTGCCCCATTCTTTAATATAATACAAAATATTCTTTTAAACACTTTGTTCTTGTCTTGTTCATTGGATGCATGGAGCCATGTTATATTTTATCTGCTTAATGTCTCTTTGTACTTAGATATGAATTTGTGCAGCAAACTTAAAGATATTTTGCAACTATAATCGATGTTAGGGCTATTTTTTATGTGTAGCTAAAGTGATCTTTTACGATGAAAGAATCATACTAACAATTGGAAAATCCACATGGGTTTTCTTTTGCGACCACTGTCGTTTTATCTATTCCTGCATATCCAGCTGTTTCAAACCCTAGGGTTTCTCTTCCATTTTTTGTTTTTCCTATTTTTATGGTGATTTTCACCCCTAAAACCCTTTAAACAGTCAAATTTTTAACTTCCATGTGTTTCTGGCCTTATTGCGCAGGTGACAGACATCAGCCGCAGCTGAGACGACAAAATTTTTCTGAAATCTGCCGCCGAGACAGCCGGATCTGAAGGTCACACTTATTGGCCCAAAAAGTGCGACCTGAGCCTCAGGACGCACTTTTCTACCCTAAACCTGTGACCTGGACTAAAAATAGGTCAGAACCTGTGACCTGCACTTTTTCTGCAAATTTTTCAGCACTTTTTCTGGGTTTGTCTGAAGCTTTTGTTAGGGTTTTCTAGCCTCTGTCTCTTCTCGTTTGGACCTGTTTCTAATCTACCTCACTCACCTAAGAGGGAATATTTCTCCTTAAGGCTCTAGTACCCTCCACTTTTTGTGGACGAGTCTTCACTGTTTTAGAAGTCTGAATTTCCAGAGTTTCAACCCTATTTTTCTTAGATCTGATACCTCCTTTTCAGATCCCTTTAGATCAGCTCCTCTCCCTCTCAAAACCACCTCATCTCATTTTGTTTGGGTTCATTTATAAGGCCACTGCCTTGTCTCTCCTATCTTTAGCTGGTCTCCTCCTTTTTAGCAGCAACCTTGCCTCTGCCTCTTTGCTGTTCTCTGCACCAATTTTTAGCAAATTCACCCTTTGGATCCCAGTCCCTCCAGACATTAGGTCTATTGGCATATTTTAGCGTGCTTTGCCTAGTTTTTCCCTCTTGTAGACTAGTTTTGAGAGACCCGCCTTTTTGGGTTCGATTGCTGCATTATTAGTTGTTAATTTTCTGTTCTTTCAGTCTTATTTACTGCATATTTCTTTTCCATTACGCATCACACTTTTTATTTTACTCTCAAAACATCTGGGTTTAAACAATTAAAATTAACGCACGCCACACACTGACCCTAAGCGAAGAAGCACCTGGTTAACACCGCCTGGAAAAAACTTCAAAATCAATTGTCACTGCATCTATTTTCCCTTGACCTCACTTGATTTTGTCCCTCCCTTCCCTCATCGGTTTATCTTCTTCCTATCATCATTGCACCCCCAAGGTGCCGCTCCCGGAGACTTCTTGGCCTTCATCCTCAGTTTCCGCTTGGACGACTTCCGCCTTCCCGTCGTCAACAAGTCAGTCTTCCCCTGAGTTCACACTCCGAATCCTCTTTTGATTGTTCGGGTTCCCCCCCTACTTCTGGTTCCCCCTCTTTTCCCTTCACCATGTCTAGTTCTGGACCTAGCCCTAACCCCATTTCTACTACCGGGTACATTTCTAGTGGAACCACTATGGGACCTACCTCGACTGCCCCATTACTCCCTTATATGGCTGGCCTCAGTCTCCCCGACTTCAATCAGCTGATTAATGATCCCATTTGCCACGATGTGAGTTGGCCCGCTATGCCAACCAAGCTCCCCTTCGACATTCCCAAGTTCGAAGGCGTTGCTATCGAAGATCCCTCTAACCATATCTGATCTTTCCACATGTGGTGCTCCTCTAATTCCATCACCGATGACTCCATCCATCTTCGAATGTTCCAAAACACGCTTACAGGCAACGCTTCTAAATGGTATGTTGAACAGGCCACCTCCTCCCATACCACTTTTGCGACCATTTCCCAATCCTTTTTATCCTACTTCCAGCTCACCCTCCGATACGACACTGGTACCAAGCTTTTAACCTCTTTCCATCAATCCTCTTCAACCTGAATTTCTGCTCATGTCCAGGAATGGCGGCGAAGACGGAGCTTGTGCCACGCTCCCCCCTTTGAAGATCTAGTTTACATGGACTGGTTCCTTCGCTCCCTCTTACCGCCCATTGGAAAAGATGTCGCATCCCATTTTCCCCAAACCGAAGAAGCCGCCCTCCAAATAGCCTTGAAGTATGACCTTATCTACTCCCAATATGGTTATGTTTATACCGTCCTCCCTGACCTTCCCAAACCCAATGGCCCTCATGCCTCGGGGGCATCTCACTCTACCGACGGTATTGTTGGAGCCCTGTCACATACCTCCACCTAACCTCTTCCGAGCCATGGTTTTCCTCTAGGGGCCAGCCCCTCCGGCACTTTCTCCCCTCTTGGTAGCATGTATTCAGGCTACGGCATGCCTCCTCCTTTTGCCCATCCTACCCCTTATCCATATCCGCAACCTAATGTCCCTGCTCCTCCAGCATTTGGACCTCCCACTCCATTGCCTTTTCCACCCCCACAACTGCACTTAATACCCCCCCCAGGGCAAGTATTTGCACAACAGGGGGCACCTAATGTTCCTCCTTCTCAAAGAAAGAGACGGGGCAATCAATCCGCTTCTGGTAATCGTGGACCCAATCCTTCCAATATAAACTCTACCACTGCCAACCAGCCACAGAGCTCTCAGCCCAAGCCGGACAGGCCACTCCGCACCAATAAGCCCTGTTCATGTTGCGGTTTTTATGGTCACTACACTCACGATTGTCCCTTATTACCACAAATGTGGAAACTTTGGGATTCTCAGGCCACCGTACGGGGACATAACTCCTCCCCTACTACCCCTCCCACCCCTGTTACTTCTCAACCTGCTGTGTTTACCGATCCTTTCCCGCAATAAGGATTCATGGCCACTCAGCCACCTCACACCCCAGTAACCACTCATCCTTCCCCTTCTGGTTCCTCTGATTACCAGATTCTCCTGATGGCTTCTGACCCACCTCTCACTGTCGACCTCAATCTTCAAACTCGGTCCCGTCAGTATTCCACACCTCCTGTTCTGCCTGTCTCTGAGTCTCCATCGTCAGGTCCTACAGAGCCTCTATTGACACCCAATGGTCCCTTGCAACTCCCTCTGCCAAAATATGAGGCTCATCCCAAGCCTCCTAAGGGACCATTATGCCGAAATGCTGCTTCTGGTCGGGCTGCTCATTCATACAGCATAGTAGATGATTTGGCCCAATCTCCTACTGCCATTTCAACACTGGAACTCCTCCAGTCGTGTCCTTCTCAAAAGAGGGCTCTACTATCTGCCGTGGACGCTGTAGATCCTGCTGATGACCAATTGATTGTTTTCGACGCCCGTCAGTCAGACCATCCCCCTCTTCCTCCTTCAGTTGCTTTCCAAATCCCCATCAAAATCTAAAACGCCCACGTTGCTCGGTGTATTATTGATGAGGGGGCATCTACCTGCGTAATGTCTGCTTCGGTTTGGAAACAACTCGGATCCCCTGAACTTGCCCCTTCCACCATCACCCTTCGTGCATGGGATGGCCATGCCTCCCAGCCCATTGGCCTATTTCGTAACTATCCTATCACCCTTGCCAGTAAGACTGTTTGTGTTGACGTTGAAGTTATCGACGCCTCTCTTGACTAAAAAATTCTTTTGGGGTGTAGTTACACCTATGCCATGTCTGTCATCCCATCTGCAGTCCACCGCAAGATGTTTTTCCCTCATAATGGCAAGATTGTCACCATTGACCAATTTACCTACCATGAACCAAAATCTCAGACCTCCCCTGAGTCCACCATCTCTACTATCACCAATAAACCAAATGTTGATTCATTGACCAATGTTTCCCCCAGCGTCTTCAAAGACTCCTCTTTGCTTGGAAATTTTCCTGGTCCTCCCCCTCCTCCCGTCTCTAACCCTAGCTCAGCGAATTTTTGCATGATGCAATCGTCTTAGGCTAGCCTTCCATATCCTGCTCCGGCTAGTCAGCAACCTCTATCTCGCCCACTGCCTCCTGCTCCTAGCCCTTCGCTTCAGTCAAGAGAACATTTTTCACCTGGCCCTTCCCATCACACTCAGGAACCTTCCTACCCTCTTCAGTCAGTTCCCTCAGGTCTCCCCCATCTAGGAGTCGTCCCCCCTGGTCACTACCTTGCCGGTCAAATACCTTTCCTTGGTCCCCCCCTGGGCGTCTATTTGGTCCTTGTCATGGCCACCCTTTCCCTTCCTAATTTAACCTTGGGAATTCCCGTTTGGTCTCTTATCCCTCCAACCGAAACCCCACCAGGCTACCCCAAACCATACATAGCTGTGACACCCGTACAACCGATCCTTGTCGCTCCTTCCTCCACCACAGTGCCCCTCACCCCTCCGCAGAACCCTCCTAATGCTGCGACAACTACCAGCAAGAAACGAAAAACTCGCAAGGGGGCATCCACTGACAAGGCCACCGCACCTGACCCTACCCCTCTCCAACCCGCCAAGCTTTGTGCCCTATGCGATGGTATCGGCCATCCCACCCATATTTGTCCTGAATTTTCCCGTATCCAACCCATGGTTAAAGTCACATTCCCTGAATCTACGGTCCCTGACATCTATGTCGCTTCCTCATCCGTAGCCAAGAACCCGAAGACTCTTTGCACCAAAAAACCCTGTGCTCTGTGTGGTGTCCATGGTCATTATTCCTGTTGGTATCCCCTGTTTTGACAGTTTTGCAAATCAAAAGACAAGGCAACATCAGAACCAATCTTTAGAGTTCCAGGATCTAGTCCTCTTGTTCTCAGAGAGGGATCTCTCAAATATTTTTTTGCAAAGGTTTATCTTGTTTGCTTTGGTTATGGATTTTAGACTAGTTATTAAGCGCAGATGTTTGTTTGGTTGGGTTGAGTTGATATAGCAGAATATGAAAGGTCTAGGAAATATAGACAGAAAGAGGAAATATCTAGTTCATTGGGCAATGGAGTCAAAATAAGGTCATGACAAACTCTACAAGGGATATGGGATATCAAAGGGAAAATCTAACTTGGCCACAGGATCCTTTGTTTTGGAATGAGATGGACATTAATGTTTTGGAAAGAGAAGCTTAATTCTCAAGAAAGGGAACTTGAAAACATAACTTAACAATAGAGAGATATTTGATAGACATGGCTAACCATAAATTCCACAAACATTCTTTAAGCAAATAATGACTTCAAGAAAACTTTTAAAATGAAATCTAAGATTCGAGGAACTCCCTATTTCCTCAAAGATTTTATTTTAAAGGACTTAGAAAACATACAAGATTCACTAATAGCTGCATTCACAGAAGAGGGAGCACCTAAATAACATCTATGCTTGCAACTATAAAGACCTTCAAAAAAACTGTTCAAGCAGGGGCAAAGGGTAAGATCAAAACTGACCTCTTTGATTAACTTAAGACAATGGTACTTCAAAGGGAGACTTCAACAACAGCTTTCAAGTGATGGCAGACAAGCAGGGAGAACCATAAATCATGCTGAAACCAAATATTTGAGCTATCAAGGAAATAAACAAGCATGAAGACTAAAGAGAAGGTTTAAAGCCTCTAAAATACTTCAGCAGAAGAAAACATAAAACAGTGAAGGGTGAACAGGTCTAAGGTGCTTCCAGGAGTCATTTCTTAGCCTAAAACTTTCAGCCTACTGTAGTAAGAGATTATGAAAAATAATGAAAATAGGAGAAAACATTAAACAGTTAGAATACTTCACCAAAAACCAAGCTCATGAATCCAATGATAGAGCCTTCTCAGGAATGGGCATGCAACAACATCATCAAGACATCCAAGACTTCAATTTGTTTTCAACTTCAACAGAATTGTATATTTATTTCAGAGAGTTTCAATGTTACAACTTGTGATCAAATAGCAACCAACAACCAACAACTACTCACTCATCTTCTGCTGTGGTATATATAGAAATATGAGGAGGTGAGATCTGAAAAAGATCTCAATTACAATTAATACAGGATTTAAATGGCCCATTGGCCCTTGGGATGCTCAATGAAGAAACAGAAGAGGTGTTCACCATATTAATTGATTAACACTTATGATTTAAGTTGGGTAGGAGTATTTGTTGACCTTTCAGGCATAGGTAGTCTGAAGTAATTCTGTAGATATTCTTTGCATTGAAGGCCCTGGCAAAAGTGACTTCTTTGGCTGTGTCGAGGCAAAAATCTGATCCTGATCAATAAATTCAGCTCCTGATTGAATCCTTTGAGGCACAGGTGGCGCTGTGGTGGTTGAGGAATCAATTTTCCTCAGATATGGTGGTGGAGGCATTCTGTCTGATAAACACTTTTAGGTTTTCCTTTTAAACTGTGTTTTAGGCTGGGGATTAGGCTTCTGATAGTCGTCTTAGCCATAATCCCTTCCAATCTGTCCATTAAACTCCCGCTTGGATCCTTTCCTGCGACTGATACTCTTTCTCTGCGATTTCTTGGTTGTTTTCCAGGTTTAACAGGGGTGTATATCAGCAAAGTCTCATGAAACCTCATTGACAATAAAGTACTGCACCTTGGGGGTAATTTCCCTAAAGTACTCAACAGGCAGAGGATCGTCATCCTCGTCCCACGAAATTTCTCCATTAAAATTGGAAAAATCCTTAACCTACACAAAACAAACAAAATGAGGAAATCCTGCGTTTATATGGCTAGATCTGCATCGGAGGGCGTGCAGAGGAGCGGGGCAATCTGAGCCGTCGATTGCACTATGATCGACGGTCGAGAGCAATCGGGGAAGTCAGCGGTGGAGGGAGCTTGACTGGGCTACAAAATCAGGTATTGAATGTGAGCCGTCGATCTGCAGAGATCGACGGCGGAGATGGATTTTCAGTTGCGCCAGGGCCCAGCTAAAATGCATGCAACTTGGTTAAAGGGCGGGTGATTTCAGCGAAGGACAGTTGTTGGATGCGGAGGTCTCGATCTAATGGCTATCGTTGATTCCACTAGGCGGCCTTCGTCCGATGGATAATGCGCGAGGAAATGGATTTACGCAGCAGTTTTGGAATGGTAAAAAGGACACGTGTCAAGAGGCGTGTGGAATCACTGGGTCTGTGGGAAATACCGCCAACTATGGATGGGTGGTGCGGAATGAAACCACCAGTTTTCAGACAATGAATGCGGGTGCGGGGACCACCACGGGAAACAGTTCCGCTCCGTCGATTGGTTTTTGATCGGACGACGGAGATGAACTGCGGGGGGCCAAGGTGTACGGACACAAGACTTTTGGAGCAACCCCCCGTAGTGAATGTCAGCCGTTAGGTTAAGTCTTCACCCATCCCGAGGAGTCAACTACGGGGGCACCAAGGTTTGACCCTACGGATAGAGAAAGGCCCCCGTAGGGGAAACGCTTCGGTCACAGCGTCAGGTCATATGGAGAGAAAAAGGCGCAGGGCTTAGCCTGAGGGGCTTAAGTCCAACGCATAGAAAAAGTGTGTTTTCTATGGTTTTTAATGGTTTTTTAAGGAGATAAAGGCTTTCGGTAAGGTCAAAATAGTGGGTTTTAACCTTATAAAAGGGGTTTTAATGAAAGGAAAAAGGGAGAAACATGAAATTGTGGGGTTTTCATGGGAAATGGAGAATAGAAAATGAGGTTAGTGGTGGAAAGAAGAAAAAGGGAAAAGGGTCCTTTGCAGAAGTACTTTGGCTTTTAGAAATCAGCAGGATTTCTGAGTTCTGAATGGAAATAGTAGTGAATATTAACCAAGGATAGGACATTATCAGAAAGTCTTCAAGTATCAGCAATTTTAATCATGAAATTGTTTCTTGAAGGCTATCCAGCATTATTTAGCCACCATATGATATGACAGAATTTTATGGGTGGCTAACAGTGGCTCCACTTGGGGATGGTGTCCTTTTGAAGGCATTAAGAACTGCAGACTTGTATTCTCTGGGAGGCTGATCAGTGGCCTCATCCATTGGGTTGTTTCTTCTGCTTTGAAAGATCTTTCTTTGCTTTGGAAACCAATTGTCAATCTTTTGAAAACAATGGAACTCTTATCAACAAACTTTCTACCTACCCAATCCTACTGATCTAACATTTTCTCTTCATCAGAGTGCACTTGGATTGGCAAACTCTCTTACAAAATTTTATTCTTTTGAAAGCATAAAAACTAATCTAACTCTACTCCTTATTTCTTCATGGATCCAGATTAAACAGTTGGATCCATATGATTCTCTACCTAATCTACTATCTATTGTGATTAAGCTGTCCAACAGACTTCCATTCTCTAAATTCTATAACATAAATTCAAAAACAGTCAAGTTAAGATTAAGCTTTTTAACTTGCTGTGATCTATGTCATAAAAACAAGCTGCACATAGATTATTATTTGCAGAAAACTAAAATCAAGAATGGAAGGCTTTAAGATATGAAAGTCTCTCATCATGGCCTTCTCTTTTCTTCATAGCTCTATTTTTGCTTTTGTTTGAGCTGTCTCTTCTTTGATAACTGATTCAGATTTTGGGAAAATTAGAACCAGTTTTTCTCTTTCATGACTCAAAAAATAAAACAGTTTTGAGTCATCTCTCTTTGGAGACTTTGGTTCAGATTTTGAATTTGTTTGAACCTTTAATTTCTATCCTAATCTATCTACTGATAAGCTAAGATTAAACAGTTTGGCAAACCAAATTCACTACCCTATCAGCAGAAAATTTAAAACTAATTAGTCAAGATTAGGCTGTTTGACTAACTAGAAGTGTGGTTATCAGGAGTGGCATTTAAGCTTGCGCACTTTCAGATTTGTTTCTCTTTTTTGGCATGGGGCTTTGCCTTTATTTTTTTTTAACACACTTCCCTCTTTTCTTTCTTTCTATTGTTTTTGTATTTTGATTTTCTTCTAACTTTGAATGCAATGGTTAGGCTATGATATCTACAATGGTAAAACACAAAAATGCTTTAAAACTTAAGATTCTTGGCAGAAGTAATGCTTGAGCATCCTGCCATTGACAGGACCTCCATACAGGTCTTATCCATTCATTTCTTTCAAGAAAAATGTATTATGACCATTCTCAGCATGAATAATATATGGCCCTTTCCACAAGTTCTCAAACTTGCCATGTTTCCCCTTTTCTTCTCTCCTTGAATCCCATTTAAGAACAACACTTCCGACCTGGAAGTTGTTTGCCTTGGTCCTTTTATCAAATTACTTCTCCATATTTTCTTGGACTAACTGTGTTCTTTCATAAACCTCTTCTCTGGTCTGCTGCAAATGGATTGTTTGGTTTATCCTCCTTTGCATATCATTTTCTTCAACCTGTACTTCTTGAAGGAGTTTCATGACTGGAATTCCTAATGAGGTAGGAAAAATTGCGTCCATGCCATAAACTAACTGATAGGGGGACATATTTATTGATTTCTTTGTGGTTATTCTATCAGCCCATAAGGCATGAACCAGCTTACTATGCCATGATTTTCTATTTTCTTCCAACAACGTTTTAATGATATTAATGAGACTCTTGTTGGAGGATTCAGCTAATCCATTCCCTTGGGGATAGTAAGCAGTGGAATGGCCCAAGGTTATATGGTATTTGTGATAGAAATCAACCATATTTTTGGATTTGAAAGCAGCAGCATTGTCTGTTATGATTTTTCTGGGACAACCAAATCTGGATAGGATATGGGTTTCAAGAAACTTGATAATGACAGAGTCATTAGCATTCCTGGTAGGTATAGCTTCTATCCATTTGGTGAAGAAGTCAGTGGCTGTGAGGATCCACCTATGTTGAGCTAAGGAATATGGATGAATTTCTCCAATGAAGTCCAGTCCCCATTGTTGAAAAGGTGCCTCAACTCTGATAGGATGTAGGGGTAAGGGAATGAGCTTTCTCTTGCCATCAAAGATTTGACACTTATGGCAAGACATGACCAGCTTCTGAGTGTCTGGGAAAAGGGTAGGCCAATAGTAACCTGATCTGAGAATTGTTTTTGCTGTGGCCTTCCATTAGAGGTGTCCTCCACATTCACCATTGTGCAATTCATGCATGAGTTTTCCTGCATCATCTTCAAGAAAACATTTAAGAAAAATTCCAACAACATTTTTCCAATATAATACTCCATTTAATATGCAAAAACTCAAAGCCTTTTGTTTCAAGAATCTAGCCTTAGTTTTAGATAAAGAAGGAGGGGTATTTAAATATAAAAGCACATAAACAATGTCAGCATACCAAGGAGAATTTAGAAAGGTTTCTTTAATAAAACGAGCATCAGATTCTTCTATTTCTTCCAACACATCTACCATATTCATGTCTAATGCTTTGAAGTTAGACTCAGCCATGATTTTTGCTAATCCTTGCCCTTTTACTAGTTTGGTGGGCCTAATTTCTAAGTCATATTCAAGAATAGTTGCAATCCACTTTCCCCTTCTCCCATCAGGGTCCTGACTTAGAATATCCTTGACAACAGTATGTGGAACAAAAGAAATTATGTGAGAGTGTAAAATATAGACCCTAAAGTCCTTTAATGCTTTTACTAATGCTAAGGCTTGTTTCTCCATGATGTTATAATTGAGAGGAGCATCTTTTAAGGCCCTAATAAAGAAGGATATTGGCTGTTCTTGTCCTAAATCATTTTTCTGAGGCAAGACTGCAGCTATTGTATGTTCATATGCAAAAGAAAAAATATAAAAGTCTTTGGTAAAATCAGGAATAATTAGGACTGGTGTTTGGGTAAGAGCTTGTTTGACCAGTTCGAATGATTGTTTAGCTGGTAAAGTCCATTTTACACCCACGTTTTTCTTAAGCATGTTTGTAATGTTTTTTAATAGATCAGCAAGGTTGGGAATAAACCTTCTCAAAAAATTTATCTTTCCAATGAAGGATTGCAATTCTTTGAGGCTTCTAGGATGGCTAATTTGCAATATGCCATCTATCCTTGTAGGGTCTATTTTGATTCCTTCTTTTGAAATTATATGACCAAGAAGTTTCCCTTCTTGGATACCAAAGAGGGTCTTCTTGGGATTCAGTGATAAGCCAAATTTCCTACACTTCTCAAAAACCTTTCTTAGGTGAATCAAATGTTCTTCATCATTTTTCGAGAAAACAGTTATGTCATCAAGGTAAATAATTATAAAATAGCCAATATCTTCAGAGAAGGCTATGTCCATGGCCCTTTGGAAAGTGGCCCCTACATTCATTAATTCGAAAGGAATTTTGACATACATAAAGGTGCCCCAAGGTGTGGTAAATTGGTTTTGATTTGATCACTTGGGAACACCAACACTTGATTGTAACCTGATAACCCATCTAATAGGGATATTCTTCTTGACCCAAATACCATTTGAAGTATATGGTCCATCTTGGGTAATGGGTAGTTGTCTTTTAGAGAGGCTGTGTTTAAATTTCTGAAGTCAATACAAAGCCTGATTTCCCCTGTTTTCTTTCTAACAGAAACTAAGTTTGATACCCATTCTGAAAATCTAATGGGTACTATGATCCCAACATTATACATTTTCTCAATTTTTGCCTTAATCAAAGGTAGTAAAAGAGGATTTATTCTCCTTATTTTTTTCTTGAAAGGCTTTTGATTTTCCTTCAAGGGTATTTTATGCTGGATGATGCTGGTATCATATGATTTCAAGTCTTTGTATTCCCAAGAAAACACATCTTTAAACTCTTTGAAAAGCTCTATGTACTGCAATTTTATGTGGGTTGGGAGGGTGCTGGATAGCTTGATCATCCTGGGTTCTGCTATATTTCTTATGTTATGTTCTTCTACATTTGTTTCCACAGGCTCCATTCTGGGTTCTTTAGCTACATCGTTGAGATCAAATAGGTGTTATAAAGGTGTGAGACCTCTTGGGATCTTATCATTTTTGCATTTTAAGACTTCCAAGTCTTCTTGGTCTTCATTTTTCACTACCTCTGCTTCAAAAGGATTTTCGCAATGATTTATATTAGCAGGATACGTCATTTCAGCCTCTGGGATTTGTTCAATATACAAACAGTTTTCTTCATGGCTAGTTTCTGGTGTTGGTATGCTGAAATCATTTTCTGATTTCAAGAAATCATCTATGTGTTTGTCAGATTCAAACACCTACCAGTGATCTTCGTTATTAGGCACAGCAAGTCTGTGTTTCACCTTTATACTAAGTTTTTCATTTATCTCAGGTACTTGGCAATTGCTGGCAGCGAAGGCAAGTTCATTTGCTAGATGATTGAGTGCTCTGGGGATAAAAATGAGTTCATATTTTTCGAAAGTTTTTAGTAGGTTGAGGGCAGCGTTTCGATACTCCCTAAGCCTTGGATTCTTGGCTGAGTATTCTCCTTTGATTTGTTTGAAGGTAAGTTCAGAATCCCCTAAAATAGATATCCTTTGGGCTTCTAATTCTTTAAGAAATTGTAAACCTAGGAGAAGTGATTCATACTCGACAATATTGTTAGTGCATGGGAAATCTAACTTGTATGAAAAACTCTAATTTGTGTTTTGAATCCAGACACCTGCCCCAGCACTAGTTTTATTACAGGATCCATCGAAATTTATTGTCCAAAGTATATTTGACTCGTTTTTATTTTCTTGTTGCTGTTGATTGTCAATATTTTGAAGTTGATTCAAGGTAAGATTGGATTGTCTTGGTGAATTGATTGGGTCCATGTTTTCTTTACCTTGTTGAGTAATTTCATCTTCGTTACATAAGATAAAGGAATCTAAACTTGATTGAATAGAATAGATTGGAGTGTTGTTTGGTTTGTCCATATTGCTCACCATGTACTTCATGTGGGATTCTCTATATAGTATTCTATTTTGGTTAAAAATAGGGATGGTAGCATAAGACATGTCCATTTGAAGGCTTCCCTGAAGTTTGGCTCCCCATGATCTTGATAAGAGCATGCCATACTTAGGGGGAATATCAGCTACAACTATATCCATAACTAGATTATTGGCAGGGATCTGAGCTAGATTAACACATAAATATTTGATTAAAGCTAAACATTTGACTCTGCTTGAGTCAAAAGAATACAAATCTTTATATGGTTTAGTAATTTCTAAGCCTAAGCTGTCCATTACTACTTTGGGCATTAAGTTGTGTGAAGCTGCGGAATCTAACATAGCATTGTGTAGAATTTTATCGTGTATGTTCAAGCTAACATAGAAGGGAGGGACTGGTCCTTCTTGATATTTTCCTTCAACCTCAGGGCCAAACAACAGCTCAGGTTTGTCATCTGTCAAGTTTAAGGTGTCAGTATCACTTCCTAAGTTTAAGGCTTTCAAAACATGGTTTTTGTACACTTCTTGGGTTACTAGTTTAGCTAGGGGGATGGTAATTTTTATCTTAGCAATCTCTCCCTCAAGGCTGAAAGGAATAATTGACTTGTTAATATTTACATCTTTTTTTTCAATTGGATTCTTTTTAGCAACTTTGATTTGTTGAACCTTGCTTGAACTAGTGATAGGAATAGTTTTACTAGGACCACTAGCTGAAGTGCTAGGGGTGCTTTGTTCAACATTTGGCTGGATTCCCTTGTCTTTATTTAAATTTGTTTTTTTGGCTGAAATGTTGGTTTTTTCTACTGTCCTCTTGGGCTGGTTTTCTGCGTTTTTCTTGACAACAGTGCTAGTATTCTTATCTTTTGAATTCTCTATACTTCCCTTGCTCCTAAGATCATACTGTTTGTGTACCTCCATGACTAAATTTTCAAAACCCAATCTATAGTCATCAGAATATTCATAGGTGTTTGTATTTTGATCATTAGAGAAGAAACCTTGTTCTTCCTCAATGAGGAAAACATAATCCCCACTGTCTGATCCAATCAAGTTTACATGTGATTCTTCCAACCTTTCCAGCTCCCTGTCTTCCTCATATTGATCTACATAGTTCTGTTGAAAGGGAGGTCTAATTTGTTGGTCACTTTCCTTTTTCTTATCTTGATTTTTATCTCTTCTATAATTCTGATTTCTATTTCTGTTTTGATTGTTTTGAAGTGCAGTCTGGTTTTGATTTGCTTGTGTTTTCTTAATTATGTTCATCTCTTTCATCATTTCTTCCAACATTCTCTCCATTTTTGAGCTTGACGTAGAGGGAGGGGATTCCTCTCTGAAAGATACTCTCTTTTCAGTTTTCATTCTTTCTCTCTTTTCTATTAAGTTTACTTCCACAGAAAGAGCACCCCATTGCATATCTTCAAGAGTTGCAAAATCTCTTTCTCTCAGTGAATAAGTCATGTTAGAGTCAAATCCTTCAGGAAACTTGTTTAAGGCTGAGCCTTGCGGAGGTTTCAGTTCCGGGGAAAGCGCATTATATACACTATTAAATCTAGTACAATATGCTTGTACACTTTCCCCAGGGTTCCTACGAAGATTGTTGTAATCAGCAAGAGCTTGGAGAGGATTCTTCTTTACTTCCCATTTGTTTAGGAAAGTTTGATGAAAGGCCTGAAGATCATTAATACTACGAGGGGCTAAATCGCTAAACCTTTAAACCATTTTCTTACTTCTCCCCCTAAGCTCTGAGAAAATAATCTAAGTTTGACAGAATCATCATCAATTTCATTTCGGTCAAAATAGTCATTCATCTTATCCACATGTTGTGATGCAGTTGTAACATTATTAGCATCATATAATGGAATTTTGGACTGATAGCCCTATGGAAGATTGACTAGTGGTACAGTAAGGGCTAAGGGAGAATACCATGCGGCCATGGCAGGAGGTGTAGGTGGATTCACAGGTGGATTGACAAAAGGGAAAGTGGGCTGAGGTGTGGTGGTTTGAACAGTGGATGGAGGATGAACAGAGGTGGATGGAACAGCGGTAGATTGTTGAGCTGATCTTGGATGAGAGACACCTAGATTATGAAGAAAATGTAAATCAGGAGGTGTTGATTCTCTCCTACCAAGGTGTTCACTTGTTTCAGGAGATGATAGTGAAGACTCAGAATCTAGTTCTTCTAACTCACTCAATGACCTAGTCCTAAATGGATTAACCAAGTCAGCTTGTGAGTGTTGTAGAGATGAAAGTTTTTCAGGAACTGATTTAGCTCTTGGGGCTGATCTGAAAACAGTTGATAATTTAATCTTAGGAGACTTCCAGAGGATACTTTCTGGGTCATCAACTATTTTAGGTGGGTTGGGGTCAGGATGGGCTCTAGTGTAGATATTTCTAGAAGCCACTATGGTGTGTTTTTAGACCCAAAAATAGCAAGAAAAGTTCAACCAAGTATGACAATATTTGAGAGGTTAACTGATCTGTTTACACAAATCTTGATTCTACAGTCCTCTAACTAGATTTGGAAAATGTTATAATGGTAAGGGTTCTTCCCAGTGGAGTCTTAAGGTTTTCTCAGGATTGTGGAGTCGCCACGTGGAAAAATTTAGAGAGTTTTCAAAGAGGTATACTGTCCACCACAGTGCTTGTGAAACATCCTTTTTCAAGGATATCCCGAAACACAACAAACTATAACCAGAGATTGACTGGGAGGGCATTCACCAGATGTATCACCTCTAAAAGAGGATGAGATTCAGAGGCTAATTGGCCCTTTCTAGACTCTGTCTAAGAGTACAAGGTAAAACACATCAAAGGTAAGTGATATGTGGGAATGAGTGTTTTACTACAAAGTGGAATTTTTCAGCTCATGAGGAGGTAAAAGGTTCTATGGTCCACTACCAAGTTTATTATGAAGCCAAACTTGAAATATTTTTGGTTTTTTTCTGAGTTTATTTTGGTTTTATAGGTTAAGAGAGTGTTCTAAGTCTGATTTTTCACTTAGCTAAGGTGTTCAAACAAACATAGTTTTTCTTATGGCTTGGTAACTGGCCTCTTCAAGGTTTGATAAGGATTAAAAGGAATCCTAAGGGTTACTTAGTTTGTCACTGATTCAATCAAGTCCTGTCATGATTTCCATTATGTTAGGTAGTGCTTCAAGAAAATTACTTTTGTTATACTGGACCTAAAAGTTTTAAGAAAGGTTTTGAGACCTCTAATTCTCAGCAGTTCCCACCATGATCGCCATTATGTTGGTGGCGATGAGGTGGATAATAATCACTGGATATTCTTGAAAATAAGGGATTTCTGAAGCCCTAAGGGGTATTGGGATTGTTACTGACTCAGAGGTCCCACCATGATCGCCATTATGTTGGTATCCCATGTTTTGAAATTTTGGCAAATCAAAAGACAAGGCAACATCAGAACCAATATTTAGATTTCCAGGATCTAGTCCTCCCGTTATCAGAGAGGGATATCTCAAATATTTGTTTGCAAAGGTTTATCTTATTTGCTTTGGTTATGGATTTTAGACTAGCTATTAAGCGCAAATGTTTGTTTGGTTGGGTTGAGTTGATACAGCAAAATATGAAAGGTCTAGGAAAGATAGACAGAAAGAGGAAATATCTGGTTCATTGGGCAATGGAGTCAAAATAAGGTCATGAAAAACTCTTCAAGGGATATGGGATATCAAAGGGAAAATCTAACTTGGCCACATGATCCTTTGTTTTGGAATGAGATGGAAATTAATGTTTTGGAAAGAGAAGCTTAATTCTCAACAAAGGGAACTTGAAAACATAACTTAACAATAAAGAGATATTTGATAGACAGGGCTAACCATAAATTCCACAAACATTCTTTAAGCAAATAATGACTTCAAGACAACTTTTAAAATGACATCTAAGATTCGGGGAACTCCCTATTTCCTCAAATATTTTATTTTAAAGGACTTAGAAAACATAAAAGATTCACTGATAGTTGCATTCATAGAAGAGGGAACACCTAAATAACATCTATGCTTGCAACTATAAAGACCTTCAAAACAACTGTTCAAGTAGGGGCAAAGGGTAAGATCAAAACCGACCTCTTTGATTAACTTAAGACAATGGTACTTCAAAGGGAGACTTCAATAACGGCTTTCAAGTGATGGCAGATAAGTAGGGAGAACCATAAATCATGCTGAAACCAACTATTTGAGCTATTAAGGAAATAAACAAGCATGAAGACTAAAGAGAAGGTTTAAAGCCTCTAAAATACTTCAGCAGAAGAAAACATAAAACAATGAAGGGTGAACAGGTCTAAGGTGCTTCCAGGAGTCATTTCTTAGCCTAAAACTTTCAACCTACTGTAGTAAGAGATTATGAAACATAATGAAAATAGGAGAAAACATTAAACAGTTAGAATACTTCACCAACAACCAAGCTCATGAATCCAATGATAGAGCCTTCTCAGGAACGGGCATGCAACAGCATCATCAAGACATCCAAGACTTCAATTTGTTTTCAACTTCAACAGACTTGTATATTTATTTCAGAGAGTTTCAATGTTACAACTTGTGATCAAACAGCAACCAACAACCAACAACCACTCACTCATCTTCTGCTGTGGTATATATAGAAAGATGAGGAGGTGAGATCTGAAAAAGATCTCAATTACAATTAATATAGGATTTAAATGGCCCATTGGCCCTTGGGATGATCAATGAAGAAACAGAAGAGGTGTTAACCGTATTAATTGATTCGCACTTATGATTTAAG